>JASDQU010739368.1:202457-273404 GCA_032191745.1 Picea mariana | reverse complement strand
GTCAGGGGAATCATCGTCTTCAAGAAAAGACAACAAGAGGAAAAGGCATGGCAAGAATTCAAATGCAGTGACGAGAAAGGAAGGAAAGCCTTCTTGCAAGCATTGCAAGAAAGAGTGACATGATGAGGACAAATGTTGGCAATTGCATCCCGAGAAGAGGCCAAAATGGTTCAAGGAAAAGAAGGGAATGCAAACAGTGGCAGCGACAACAAGACCCATAGACTTGGGACCGGATTCAGGTGATGAATCAAAGATCTCATTGGTTGGTATGACAGGTAAAATTGGTGAAGGCATTGATTGTAGAAACAACTTGTTTCATATAAGGGTAATCATGCGACACACTAAGATAGACACATTAATCGACAGTGGATCTCAATCTAATCTAATCTCAGAAGAATTGGTTAAGCAATTGGGGTTAAAAACACAAGTACATCATAAGCCTTACACACTTAAATGGATAAGCAATCATCATCAAATGCACATCACAAAGTAGTGCACAATCAAATTTTAGCCTGACAAGGCTAAAAAAGGCTCAAAAATGGAAAAGTCTCAAAACCACCCAAAGACTTTCCAACCATGCCCTTGATTCTCTCAACCTACAATTGAGAAAAAAATGGCAAATTGGTGTGAGGTGGTTTCTCACATGAAAACCAATTTCCATAATTAATAAATGAATAATATGTGAGACAAATTTTCTCTCACAAATATTAATCATTTAATTACAAGTGAATAAATGTATGAGTTATTAAAGCTCATAAAATGCATAATTAAATGCATGAGCACTTCATAAAGCATTAATCAAAATAATATGAAAAATGCATGAAGTATTTTTCCCAAAAATGCATAATTAAATAAGTGAGAAATAAAACTCAAGAAAGCATCACTTAAACTCTTTTTTCGCCACCTTAAAATCAAAATGGCGCAAATTACGAAGTTCTTTCACATGCGGAGATCCATTCGGATCACACCTCCCCACAAAAGAAACTTTTGGTCTCCAAAAGTATCAACTTCAATCCATCATGAAGTGCATGCAAATGTCTCTGAAAGGCATGTTCCCTTAAGACTCCTTCACCCATGTTATTCGGAATCGGAACGCAACACCCACATCTGCAACTACTACAACACAAATGCCTGAAAAAGGCACATCCCCTCAAGACTCCTTCACCTATGTTCTTCAGAATCATAATGCAAATGCCCACATCTGCAACTGCTGCAACGCAAATGCCTGAAAAAAAGGCACATCCACTCAGCAGTGCACAATCAAATTTGCAATTTCATCTAAGTATGTGGATGAAGTAACATGTGATGTAGTGTTGTTAAGAGAATGTGGAATGGTCTTAGGTAGTCCATACTTATATGATCGTAAGGCAATCTTCTATAGGACAAAGAATCAATATCAATTAACCAAAGCAGGTCAATATTATGTGGTTCATGCTCATCATGTTAAAGAAAATAAAACACTTCAAACAATGGAACAATTAAAGAAAGAAGTACAGGCAAGCAACAAATCAATAATTGTTTCAAATGAAGTAATCGATCTTAAGCAAGAACAAGAAATGATTGTTGAATGGAAAATCAATCATAAGTTTCTTCAAGATAAGCTCATGTCGTGCAAATATTTCAGGTATATCAACTCATTTGCAGTCGTCTTTTTGATGCTATCATTAGTAATGTTGTCTACATGGATGATAGTGGCTTCAGTAAGATGTAACAGGGTTCAAATGGCTAACAATATACTATCAGTTGTCATGATTGTGTTATAGTTGATCTTGATGAGACAGGTGCACAGGACAGAGTTTAGAGATAGAGGACAAGCTGGGTGGCCTATCCCGAGCTTGTTAACTGGTCAGTAACATTTTGGGGACCAAAAGATCTTTTAGTGGGGAGGTGTGATCCAGAATCGGATCCAGGAGCCTGACAGGGCTAAAAAAGGCTCAAAAATGGAAGTTCTCAGAATCTGACGAAACCAATGCCATTGCATTCGTCTCGTCTTCCTAATTCCAGCCATATATTTACTTCATCAAATGGATGTTGTATGCAAAAGATATTGCATTCTGATCTAAAACCCAAACAGGTAAAAAAAGGGGGTGACTGTACAGTCCGTACAGTCCACGTGGCAGGCTGACTGTACAGGTTGTACAGTCGTACAGATGACATGGCTCTAGCAGGTACATCAACAGACATGTGGCAGGTGGTGACTGGGTAGGTTTGTTGACAGGGAAAACATGTGGTAGGCAACTGGACCAGTCAGTTGTTGACAAGTGGCATTGATTCAGATGAATAACATGGTGCCACGTGGCCCAGTCATGGGCTGCCACGTGGCACCCTGCAGTTGGCTCGATAGCACATGCAAAAGTTGTTATGACTTCCCCAAGTCTCAAACTTGTGACCTGTGGAGGAGCAAGGAATTGGGAAAGGTCCCTTTACTGCGCCAATGGGTAGTGCTTGTATTAGCAACCCATAATCAATGTATTTATGTTTAAATATAAAACATATTAGAGCGGAAGAGGGGCTGGGGCATAGCCCCAACCCACGGTTTAATGTATACCACATATGACCACAGTAAATGGGCATTAGAAAAACCTCCAGCGCGTGGTCTTAGGTGGTTCCATGTAACCTGGGGCTTGTTGATTGGGTTGTTAGTGCAGGGTACGGGGCACGGTCCTATACCATTACCACATGTGATCGAGAGTTAAGGAATTGAGGGCCAGTGCATGGGTGCGTGGCCACATGGAGTGCCTTAATACGACCAGAGGGCCAGCCAAAAGGGGGCTTCACCCTACATTATTGCAAAGTGGGTTTTTTATATAAAGTTTTGGATTTTTATTTGATTTAGGCCTGTAATTAGTGGATTTTGGCCATTTTTGGGAGATATTGGGCATTTTTGGAGGCCATATTTTGGGAGGAAGTTGGGGATAGATAACCAACTTCAGATATATATAAACTAGGCCTGTTTAAGGCCATGGAGGACAGTAAGAGTAGATTTATGCTGAAGGGAATCCAAGCCAAAGCCATTTTTATGCAGGAAAGTTGTTGAGGAGCAGACGCTTGCGGGCCATTTCTGGGAGCTCCGGTCATCCGTTTTGCGTGCCGTTTATTTTGCTGGGTTCTAGAGATCTGGAAGAACATGACCAGATCATTATTGTATCCAATTGGCACTGCTGCAATGTATTTTTTTGAGCTTTGAACAGAAATAAAGAAGCCTCCCCCACAGAGACAAAGGCCCGGAGACGTAGGCAATTTTGTGCCGAACTCCATTATCACTTCTATTGTTATGTTTTGTTGTTTATTACTTCATTTCAGATCTACATATATGTATATGGCTGTCTTAATTCCTCTTATTTCCTCATTCTTTCATTAAGATTCTCAAATGGTTAATTAACACATGCAATTAAAAAAAAACTCAACCACGGTCATTAAAAGATATTTTTTTCGGATCACCCAGTGGGAGGTCGAGTGCCTAAAGGGATATTGAAACTAGAAGGGAATGAATGATCGGTGCCTCCAATTGGATTAGATCCACCAAGACCAGCTCCTCCAAATGAAGGTGTATCTATAGAACTAGCAACAACATTATATACATGAGGAACAAAAAGTCTAGAAACGTCGAGTGTAACCTAGGTAGTGTTGGCAATGGAAGGATTCAGAGCATTGTACCCAAGTAAAAATGATGGATTTGGTCTAGGTGGTGTTCCAATTGGAGCTTAGGATGGTTTCACATTTCCGGTGGGGATTGTAGAGACATGTGGGACCATAGTAGAATGGGCCATCTGGAGGGAAAAAGTCGAGCTAGGACTAACTGACTATGTGTTTGAAATGATGGTGGCACTGTTGGGTGTACCAGAAAAGTGATCTAATGGTATTGTGTATGTAGAAGACATTTCGGGGAGTTGGGATACGACAGGTATATCAACACCTACCACTGAGCCGAAAATATCCCGCACCATGAGAGGTGGGTCTCTAAATATGTTAGTAGTCCAAAAGGGATTCTAGCCTTCAGGGCCTGTGAGGGATCTGGTTGGTATTCCAGAAGTGTCAACCAAAAGTTCTTTGGATGAATTTAGTCAGAGAATACGTCTCTCGTAACCCTGAGGAAGTCGAAAATACTCTAGATAACCAGAAATTCAAAAATTTTATAAAGAGTCAGTTCTTTCCACTTGTGAAGTAGTGGTGTCCTGGGCCTCACTCTGTTGAGGAGAGCCCTCCAGTGGATTAGTAGGAAAAAATTGATAACCCTCTAGATATTTCGGGGGTAGCCCATGCATTCTATGTGAACGACATGGAGGGCCAATATTGCCTGAACCAAATACTTTACGGAAAAAATCTATGGCCAAACAACGAAAAGAAACAACATACACTAAAAAAATCTAGAGATCAAACCATGCAAACAAACCTTCTTATTTTGAAGTCACTAGTTGGTGATGAAATCCAACATCGTGAAGTCAAGACAAAAAGGGGCTAGGATATGAGCAGGTGGAACAGTTACAATGGTGACCTGCTTAACAGACTTACGCCTTGGTGCAAGCTTCCATGCAGTAATTGTGGATATACCCTCCAAGGAGCTCGAGTGAGTTTGACCACCATATGTTCTAGGTACAACAAAGACTTCCCTTCACTATCACCTTATGTAAAAACCCTAAATATTATGGCTACTAAGGACACTAGGTCACAGTCAACCCCTGGGAGGGTACAGTCGACAATCCAGTCCAAACGTATGGGCAGGATAACAAGTACGAAATTATTCGAGAGGACTGAGGACAACTGGACCGGTAGAACTCCAGAGGACCCCGAACGGATTCAGAATTCATGAAGCATAGAGACCAAATTAAGACTATTGAACCTTAAGAAGAACCCCCAAAATACGATCTTACTACTACGAACAGTTAAACCACGGAGGGATAATTTTTGTAGTCCTCCCGAATGCGACCTCGTGCATAACCCCTATGTGAGAGGGGGATCCCAGAAAGCTTATATGACAATTGGATTTAGTCTCCCTATTGCAAGATGCTAATGTTTGTTTTGAATGCTTTGGAGAGTTGTACTCACAGCGTAATCCAAAGCACTAATCCAAGGCTAATGTTGGTGGAAGATTCTAAAAACAAAATGTTCTAGATCAATTTTAATTAGCATTGATTTTGCAGTTGTTCTTTACTCAAGGGTGTATGAGAGTGAAATTGATGATAGTCTAACTCAATTCCCAAAAAAAATGCATAAGAAATGACAAACAATATTTTCTTTCAGTGAATTTCTATTTAAGGGAAGAGAAAAAAAATTCTTTCACTTTCAAACACTAAGGTAACCTCATGCAATTGTTTCTCAATCAAGAATCCGATGTAATGCTAAAATATCCAGAAATTCATTCTAATATTCAAAAACCAATCACGAAAATATGTCCTTTTGTTTAATATGTGAATGATAACAAATTTAGTGTAAAGCTTCCTATGTTAATCAGACTTCAAGATCTATGAGTTTTAATCGATCGGAAGAAAACTTCACATAAACAAAACACAATCTCATTGTGATCAAACAAGAAACAAAAAAGAAAACCAAATTTGCAAAAAGAAGACCAAAAATCTCAAACACAAGAAAAATGCTTGAAAACCTGACCTCAAAGATCAAATGGAATGGTGCATAGATCTCTGAATTTCCTTACAATAGCTTTCATTCAGTCGGATAAATGAGAAGAAAACAGTAAATTGACTCCAAATCTTCAAAGAAGAAGAGTGACTCAAGGTAAGGAAGAAAAAGGGTAAAAAATCCAAACAAAACATAATCAATTCTTAGAAATCAATATATTGGAGGCCAAAACAAGGACACACTGAGATGGTAATAATCCTGAGATGAAATCAACAAAAAGTAGACTCAGAGATCAACTCCCAAGAAGGTTTTTAGCAGAAAAAGACCAACGCTCTGGTGTCAAGGGCACTAGAGCGTTGCATCACTCTGTGAGAGTCTGCAAGGGAGCACTAGTGCTCTAGTTATAGATGCAGGGGAGCACTAGTGCTCTGTTTATAGAGGCAGGGGAGCGCTAGCCTCTCAGAACTCAAAAAAAATGCCCAGAAATACAAAAAACTCAAGAAAAACCAGAAATGCAGTGTGTATAAGGTGAATCCAAAATCCAATCAACACATCTAAGAATTAGAAACACAACATGAATAATATCTAAAGGTGAACAAAGGTCAAAACAATACCAAGAAAAGAAACCAAAACTAAAAGCTTTGATCCCTAGTGGAGTCACCAATTTCTGTTACAGGGAAATTCCCCTGCGGACAGGTGAATCCCTTCTTGGGCTATAGACTCCTAAGACCAAGACAGAAAGGTGCTAACGTTAATCACCGACATCCCTTTAAACTCAGCTAAAATAATATATAGAGAAGTCCTAGATGTACCTTTTTACAATGTTTGTCTTCATCAAGTCTGAGTTGAGTTCTGAATCTCCAAGCTCTTCAACAAGTCCTTTAATACAATCAAAGACAAAACATGCTTCCCATTCTACTATAATTAGCTTGAAACTAGATCTATTCATTAAAGACAAGTTCATGTAGATAAACATAATCTTGAAGGAAACAGGCCAAGCACATATATATTAATGAAAACAAAGTAAAATGCTTACAACTGTAGATGCAGGCAGCAACTTCACCAAGCTCTCTTTGTCCAAACCCTTTGCTCAAATGATCCACAAACAAAATGACTATGCTTCACTGATTATCTTCCTTATGAGATCATAAGTTTGATGCCTTCAATGTCTCCCCCTTTCACCATGAGGAGGCCTCCTTATATAGGCTTGGAGAGGCCTAACCATCTTAGAGATTCTTGGGATAGGTTGAGGATCTTTCTCCATAAGTTGTGGATCCTCCCTAAGATCGAACCTTGACCTCAGATTCAAATCAAACCAACTCCAAAGAGGAAGGGGATTTTTCCTTGATTTTCCTCAACAGCCCAAGCTTTCCTCAAACAGGCCAGTGCTCCCTCAGAATGGGGTACAGAGCGTTGCAATGCTCCCCCAAAGGAGGGTAAGGAGCGCTAGCACTCCCTGATAGTGGGTAGGGGAGTGTTTCCCTTCAAAAATGACTTTTAAGTGGTTTTTTCCATGGTAAAATCTTTGTACTCTTCATCAGATGATTTCTCCTGCTTAAACTAGTCTCTAAGGGTGTCTTCAAGTGTTCTTTGTGATTTCGTTCAATACATGGCATAGGCAAGATAACTGTATGATGTCTGCGACACTTGCGACACTTGTGGTCAAAATGTGACACATGTAATGATGACAATAGGTCATCATTGGAATGAGTAATTTTGATGTGTAACACCACAGTAGACAATGGCATTGTCATTCCAATACATTCCATTTTTCCCCTGAAGTTGAAAGGGGAGGCAAAGTCAACTGATCTTAAAAATAATAAGTATGAAACGATCTAACTTGAAAGATATCGGATTTCAAAATTCCCATCATTAGGTTTTCTTGAACCCATACTAGAATCAATGAAAAGTACTTCTCTTTCTTTACAACTCCTCCTTATTATAGGTTTCTTCAAACAATCAATATCCAAAGATGTTATGTCCTCGTGGAAATAATGCCTTGTAGTTTCACCAATTACCAACTCTTGTTTTTTCTTCTACAAAACCACACACCAACAAAGTCTGATTACTGGTCTCGAATTCAAATAAGTCAAGTGCAACCATTATCAATGAAAGTTCTATCTTCAATGCTAGGAACACAATCCTACTATGATATCACTTTAAGTAAGTGCACAGGACCTGCAAATCAGAATTACATAGAAAACGTGCAATGACACACACATAGCCAACAAAGAATGAATATTCAATACATGATATAATTTACAACAACTGATTTTGCATACTTTTATTGAAATCAATGAACAATTCTCTCAATCCTTATTACATCCAAAAATCTTGTGCATAGGTCTCTATATCACCCAACATTGCCATCAACTACAGAATACCAAATCAATGGAGAGCCAAAGGCACAAATTACATGAAATTTCCAAATATTTAAACTTTGAGGTTGTGGCTATTCAGTTCCTAAGTATTTTCATTTCTTGGGGTAACCCAAACATTTCTATGACTAACCCTACTTTTTCATAACTATTAATACCTCCCAAAGTTCCAAATGTAAATCAATCTTCGAGGTTTGAATACTGAAATTCAAATTGAAAAATGAACACATGGAAGGAATATGATTTTTTCTACCACACTCTGTTTTTGGCTTAGGCAGACCCCTTGCACTCCATATTTTTTAAGAATTTTGGAGGGAAGGTAGAGGAATATGTCCTATAAAACATATAAAAATTTTAAATTCCAACTCCAAGCATTGAAGCCACACTGGTCAAAATACTAAATCCATGTTACTATAAAAATATGGAAATCATCATGTGTTGGCTTCAAACATATACATGGTGCTTAAACTCTGTATTTGTTTATGAAATTTGCTGTAAATGTATAGGAAGGTGTCCTATATAGTATATTCAAATTTCAAAACTTAACTCCAAAAGGTGAGAGTGAAATGATACAAAACATCAATCCCTTGTCACCATTGAAAATCTAGAAAAAACATGGAATAAAACAAAAACCTCAAGAATGATTCTACATTATATATGAAACATCATCAATGTAAGAGTTCTTGCTTCTAGGTCTCATGGGTTTGGACCCACTTCTATGCCTTTTTATATCCTATAACACTTGGTTAGTGTAAACCAATACACAAAAAACAATTATACGTAGGGTGGGACCTTCACTGAGATCTCTTGCCTTTTACTCAATGATTTTGACTCATTTTTTCCCTTTTTCATTTACTCGGGAGTCTCATAAATACCATCCTCTCTTCACGTAAGGATTTACTTATAATTTTTGGATTCTCAGTATTATTACATAGAACTTAATTCATTTAGAAACATTCACAACTATGTGAACTCATATATTCTCACTCCACAATTCAAGGAACCTATGTCAAATTCTGGAGCTCCTCATACTCTCATTGAAGAAATTGATAAAACATTCACACAGGACTCACATTGTTCAATATAGTCCTATGAAAAAATAATAAATATAATATAATATAATAAATAAGTAAATACTCATGCTTATTTAGGGTTACAAAATATAATTACAATGAAGGATAATACTAGTGCCGTATCATTCCTACTCTCACTGACCACCCATGGGCTCTCATCCTCTTAAAAGTAAGTATGGTTATTACATCTTATGTTGATAGTATCAATCTCTTATAAACATTCTTTGTTTATCCTCGATCCCTCCAATTGATGTAACAAGTCATTTGATGCCTCTTCCTCTTCTAACTATGGTCACTACTCTAATTTCTCCATAACCATCCTCATGTTTGTTCATCTTTTTAACCACCACATTGTCCCATTTATCAATCAGGTTCCTTATCCATGTATTTCCATGGAATTGTCTCCTTCTCAACTTCTTTTCCTCTAACATTAAATGAATCTCCTCATCTTGTGGGTTTGACCACCAATACTCCTCAAGGTAACCTTGTGGCTCATTGGTTCCTTTGCAAACTTTAACATCCTGGCATCCTCAAGACATATTAACTCAACATCTAGTTTCCAATGGCATACTAGCAATAACTTGGCATAGTGTTTCCTTATCATCATCTCCTCTCAAACTATGGCTTCTTAAATGACGAGTCATAAGATGAGGCATCCTTTAAAAATATTCCAATATCTTTTCGAGCATTTCATAATAATCGATGGCTAAATTTGATACCAATTGATACTTGTGAACCTTTAGGGATATTTACTCAAGCAAGCTAGAAGACAAGTTAGAGTTTTAGAAACTAAGATGTATAGAAATGAGGAAATGAGACAACTTCGTCAAACTCCTTGATTTTACAAGAAATTTAATCAGTTTCCTATTAATTAAAATAAAGGAACATAAACTCTAATACTTTTTGCCTCTAACATTACA
Source organism: Picea mariana (assembly GCA_032191745.1). Lineage (NCBI taxonomy): Eukaryota > Viridiplantae > Streptophyta > Pinopsida > Pinales > Pinaceae > Picea > Picea mariana. The sequence goes on along the minus strand of JASDQU010739368.1, from coordinate 263,456 downwards.
ATAAAAATATCCTAAAACAAAATCGTATCTAATCCTATATAATTATAATGTGCTCTTTGTATATCTAATTCTATAAGCATAGTTAGCTTCCTATACACTTTAGTATATGTAATAATTCCACAACATCGTGACAAATAAAAATTATTTTATACATTAAACCAAACCCATTTGGTTCCTAGAAACAAGCTATGAAAGGAAATCAATAAGTCTAGTAAGTGAGCCATGCAATGATTCTTTAATTGATATTATAGAAACAAATCATTAAATAGTTTTTATATCACATTCTTCTTTTGAATTAATGTTATAAACATGACTTCCATTAAAAAAAAAGAGATAATTTATCCCCTAAACCTCCATTATCATAAATCCTTAAAACTTAAATCCATGTTATCTACTTTGAAAATCTAAAATTCTACATTTAAGCCATCCTTGCTAAGGGATTTATATTTGTAACACTTTTCACTTTTGCGAAAAAAAGTTGTAAAATATTATTTAATAAATCTCTTGACTTAAAAATAACATAGGTGAATTTTCTCTTCTATCTTTAATTATCAACTTTCTTAAAAATCTAATAATAATGTGTAGTTTTATTTCTAATTTACCTAACTCTATCTAGCTCATACATAAATATAAATATCTAAAATACATATATAAGATTAATTTTGTTATAAATAAATATCTAAAATACATATATAAGATTAATTTTGTTATATTTCACATAGAAATATTCTTAAAAAAATTTAAATAAATTAATCTATTTATTTTTAAGAATAAGAAATTAATAATTTCATTTTGAATACCATGATGATGTATTAGTATTAAATTATTAAATGTAATAATTTTTATTATTTTTTTTTTTTTTAAATTGTTCACAAATCTTACAAATTTAAATAAAAATTAATATTGAATTTTAAAAATTTTAAAAATATTTTAAAAATTAATATTAAATCATAAAAATCATTTTTTCAAAATTTCATTATATATTAATAAAAAATAAACTACATTTTTCCCATAAGTATATATTTTGCTCATTTAAATGGTTCGATGTTTACCTCAACGTTAAGATGCAAATTCTTACTCATACTTTTTTAAAAATATGGTTTGATGTTGAGAGGTTTGATGTTTACCTCAACTTTAAGATGTAAATTCTTAACCATACTTTTTGAAAAACAAATATTAAAAACTTAATTGGAATGAATTTTATTTTCATTTATTATCCTATCAATCATGAAGAATTTTGATCAAGATGATAATAGGGACCATTACAATCCAATAAATATGACAGATACCCTTATGTCTTGCAATGCAATACTAACTAAAACACATACTAAATAATCAATCATTAATTAATGAATAAAAATCTCAGAACACATACTAAATAAAAATATACACATGTTAATCCAAATATTGGAAATTCGATAAACTATACATATGGAGATGCTCATCATGTGAATACTTGGAAAAGATGGGATTGTAATGATTTAATTATGCTTTCACTGCATAAATCTCTTACTTTGCTTTTCAAAATATGAGTCTTTCTTTCAATCTAATATGATTCGTCCTCTCAATTAGCTGCTCCATTACTCCCCCACCCCACTAGAGCTTGGGACATCCTTCGGCAGTGAGCTGACATAATATGACGTCTTTCAGTCATTGTTGAAACTTTTCATAATATCAGTCTTTCTTTCAATATAATATGAATCCTCATTTTCATAATCTGTGTCCACCTCTTTAGGATCTGAGACCTCCCATCTATAATTTGAGTCCTCCTTCCAATCTAATATGAGTCCTCCTTCCAATAATTGGTGCAGCCACTCCATTACTCCCCCAACCCATTGGATCTTGGGACATCCTTTGACAATGAGTTCACATAAAGACTTACAATGTTCAACACCTTCCAATTCCTCTAAGTTCTAACTCAGAGGGAAAGAAATATCCAGCCTATTGCAGAGTCTTTAAGACTCTGTTGGAAAGATACCCATCCATGCTACCATGGAGCATGACCATCATGCCGCCACCCTAGAATTCTGTGCTCAGTTTGATGACCTCCTCCCTCCAACGTCGGGAAAGTCATTTACGTTTCGGTTGTCTTCCATCCATTGATGACCATCAAAGGTGAAGGCCTTTTTGAATCCCTGCAAGCTTCACTTCTTCTTAACATTGATATCACAGGTGGAATACTTCATGTTTCATGCTCTTCATCTCCATTGGAAGGACTATCCATGGAGAACATATTGAAGTGGAATCTCCCAATGTCGCGCCTTCCCTACTTAACTATGTTTTATTAGCAGGTTTGTGTGGTTGTGCTCTCATACCCTCTTCATATAAAATTTAAGTGCAACTTGTTCTTGATTTCACGTTTTCTTCATGGGTTGATGTGGTTGTGCTCTCATACCCTCTTCATAAAAATTTAATATCAACTTGTTCTTGATTTCACAATGGATCATTTGGGAAAAATGTGATCCTGTTGGTCTCTTTGTTTTTCATGGCAGACTCCCTGCATACACTCGTCAATGACCAGGAACTTATGATTACCACTAGTTGGTTGGGTGGTGTTGCATCTTATGAACCACAGGGTTCGATTCCCTCATGGGCCAGATCTGTGATGGAACTCTGGGGGAGTGAAATTATGACAATGAGGAGTTTATGATGGATATGGAAGCTCACATGAGGATTCTGAGCAGGATCCATTACTACATGAGCTATGGATCATTGCCTGCTAAACGAGTTCCATGTGAGCCTTGGTCTGGGAGGTCTTATTGCACTTCTATCACTCGATGAAGATGTTACATGAGATAAGATTCACATTGCTTCCTTTCCTTTTCCCCTTTCTAAAACCTTACTATGTAGCACATTTTATTGTCCAGAGAAGTAATCTTATCTCTGTGTGTGTGGGCGGTATGTGTTTTGATGGTTAGTAGGAATTTGTATCATCGACACTATTTGATAATTGTTCCACAATTTTTAGTTGGTATTCACGATTTATAAAGTTTTGTATGTATTTATCGGTAAGAGTTGGACAAGTTCCTCAATAACTTGAGGTTGATAAATTCTCATTAGCATAAATGATTAGCATTAGATGGAAGAACTGTTAGGTAGCATAAAACAGAGCATAAACAAGCAAGATCAAACATGCATTTAAACCAAGCACAACAATCCCACAATTTGACACAGTGATTTATGTGGAAACCCAATGAGGGAAACAACCACGGGAAATGATTATTGGTCTTCTTATTATTTAAGGGAGAATTACAATAGCCTTCATAGGCATACAATCATCATTTACTCACACACAATCTGCTCTCTGCTCCTTGCACACGCTTGCACTCACATTGTACTCACACCTCTATGGGTATGCTTGCATATATAACATATATCACTCAGTTACACAACTTGATCATGAATAGATCACATAGTTACATGAACAGTTCATAAATAGATTACATGCATTCACATTAACATAGCTGCATACATGTGCATGTGACCGCATGAGGAAATCCATTGTCATGTTTCTAACAATATCCACCTTGAAAATAATTTACCTGATTTCACATGCCCTTAATTAATTCATCACCTTTTCTGCAATCCAAGAGAAGCCAAACACCACCATATATCCTCTAACAAAACTGGTTTCATAAACATGTCTGTAGAATTCAATTTTGTATGGACCTTTTCCAAAGCCACTCCACATTCATCAACAACCTATCTTACAAAATGGTACTTAACAAAAATATGCTTCGTCTTACTGTGATAAGATGGATTTCTAGCCAAATCAATAGCACTTTGACTATCGCAAAACACTTTCACCTTATCTGGCATCCTTCGAAACTCACCCAACAAACCCTGTAACCAAATTTCCTCCTTGCATGCATGTGAAGCAGTCATATACTCTGAGTCAGTAGTGGATAAAGTGACTACTTTTTGAAGCTTTGACATCCAATTGATAGGTCCTCCTACAAGAGTAAAGACATATATTGAAGTGGATCTCCTTTTTTCCAAGTCACCTACAAAATCTGAATCTACATAACCACAAATTGAATCTCTGGAACCATCATAGTTGATAGAATAACTGCTTTTACCTCTAAGATATCGAAGCACCCATTTCATTGCTTCCCAATGCTCTTTTCCTGGATTTTCCATGTATTGACTGACAACACCAACTGCATGTGAAATATTTGTTCTATTACTCACCATCGCATACATCAAACTTCCCACCGCATTAACATTTGGTACACGAGACATGTAATCCTTTTCTTTGGCATTACTAGGAAATAAACCTGAAGAAAGCTTGAAATGGGAAGCCAAAGGGATCTGTACAAGTTTCACATTATTCATATAGAATCTGAAAAGTATTTTCTCCACATACTTCTATTGTGATAACCACAACTTACCATTTTTCATGTCTCTATGTATCTCCATGCCTAAGATTTCTTTTGTTGCTCCTAGATCCTTCATATCAAACACCCTAGCCAACTGAGCCTTTAACCTGTTGATTTTGACCATGATTTTTCTTTCCACAACCATATCATCAACATATAACACCAAAATAATGAACATGCCATTTTCCAACTTTTTAAAGTAAACACAATGATCATATTCACTTCTTGTAAAATTTAGGCTCACCATGAAGGAATCAAACTTCTTGTACCATTTCCTGGGAGACTGTCTCAGGCCATACAATGAATTCTTGAGTTTGCAAATAAACCTCTTATTGCGATCCTGAACAAACCCTTATGGTTGTTCCATATATATATCCTCTTCTAAATCTCCATGTAGAAACGTTGTTTTAAAATATAGCTGCTCTAACTCAATATCAAGTAAAGAAACTAGTGCTAACAGAACACAAACTGAAAAAGGCTTCACAACTGGTGAAAATATCTCATGAAAATCAATACCTTCCTTTTGAGAATACCCTTTTGCTACCAGTCTTGCTTTATACCTTTCGATTTTATCATCAACACCCTTTTTCAGTTGGTAGACCCACTTGCAACTGACAACCTTCCTGTCCTTTGGAAGTTCTATCAGATCCCATGTTTTATTCCTCTCTAAGGCATCCATTTCTTCTTTCATATATTTCTTCCATTGAGAACTTTCAGATACCTTAATTGCTTCCTGAAAGCAACTAGGTTCTCCATCAATAGAAACCAAAGCCACAGATGAAACATAATCGTCATACCTTGTAGGAGGATTCCTGACCCGTGAAGATCTCCTTAGAGATGGTTGAGGAATATCCTCAGTTTCCTGGATGTTTTTTGCATCTTCTTCTTCTTCTGTAACTTCTTCATTCTCCTCCCTTTTTGAAGATGGTTGACTTTCCAACTGAATTTTTTGAACTTGCAGTACCTGTTCTTGTCTCACTTCAACATCTACCAGTTCTGATTTTAAGAGTGAGGATTCATGAAATACTACATCTCTAATAATGATGAGTTTGTGGACAGTAGGATCCCACAATATGTACCCCTTAACTCCATCACCATAACCAACAAAGACATATTTGTTTGATCTAGGATCTAACTTAGAACGTTGATGTTTAGAAAAAAGAGGATAAGCACCACAACCAAATATTCTCAGATTTGAAAAATCACACGAAAGATCTGTTCATACCTCTTCTGGAATCTTACAGTTTATTGCAGTTGATGGTGACAGATTTATCAGATAGCATGTTGTAAGAATTGATTCTATCCACAATTCCTATTGCATCTCAGTATTACTGAGCATGCTCCTTTCTCTCTCTAGAAGAGTCCTATTCATGTGTCCATCAATACTATTCTGTTGAGGAGTATAAACCTTGGTCTTATGTCTTTCGATCCCAACTTCCTTGCAATAGTTCTCAAATTCCACAGATGTGAACTCACCTCCATTATCTGTCCTTAAACACTTGATTGGCCTGTCAAAGTTATTTTCAACCAATGCCATGAATTTCTTAAAAGTATTCAATACATCAGGTTTTCTTTTAAGTAAGTAGACCCAAACCATTCTAGATTAATCATCTATAAATGTCACATAATATGATGATCCTCCAAAATAAACTGTAGGGGATGGTCCCCAAACATATGAATGAATGTAATCAAGGATACCTTTTCTTATATGCCTTCTTGTTTTAAAATTTTGTCTACATTGTTTTCCAAAGACACAATACTTGCAGAAATTCAAATTCAGAAACTTCAAACTTGGAAGTGACTTACAATCAACCAGTACCTTAAGCCCTTTCTTACTCATATGACCCAAACGTTGATGCCATAAAGGAACATAGTCACATGCATCTTCAGACGCTACCACTGCTTGATTTACTTCTGTCCTTCCTTCAAGGTGATAAAGGTTCCCGATCCTCTTTGCCTTCATGAGTACTAAGATGACTTTGGACACCTTCAATACTCCACCTTGAGTTGTACACTTGTAATTAGAAGAATATAGAACTCTCAAAGATATCAAGTTATTTATTAGTTCAGGTACATGTCTTACATATGTTAATATTCTTACAGAACCATCATGCATTTTAATCCGAACACTACCAACTCCAATAATTTTACAAGAAAAATCATTTCCCATAAAAACAACACCATCATCAATAGATTGGTAAGTTGAGAAATAATTTCTATGAAGACACATGTGGCTGGACGCACCATAGTCTAACAACCAATGTTGATGTTGATGTGAAACATCACAAGTAGAAAATACCTCATCAACCATTCCTGAACTAGAACTTGAACTTGTTTCAGCTACATTAGCTTCCTTTGATTCTTTTGTGGAGTCCTCCTTGGATGCATTCTGTCTTTTCCAACAATCCTTCTTGATATGATTAGATTTTCCATAGAACCAACATTTCTACTTACTCTTCTTTCCTTTTGACTTAGACCTTGATGTACCCCTCTGATTTTTCCCTCTTTTTGTAGATCGACCTCTGACCACCATTGCTTTTGTTGTTGAGGTTTCCTTATTGGATCTTTTCCTCATTTCTTCACACAACAAAGTTCCCACAACAGTGTCATAATCAATGGAATTTGTTGTGTTAAACCACACAGTTGTGACCAGATGATCCCAAGACTCAGGCAATGAACACAGTAGAATAATTCCTTGTCCTCATCTTCAAACTTTACTTCCATACTAGTTAATTGAGAAATCAGAGTATTGAAAACATTCAAGTGATCAACAATTTTCGTACCTTCTTTCATCTGCAAGATGTACAATTACCTCTTCAAGAAGATTATGTTTGAAAAAATCTTTTTCATATAAAGACTCTCCAGTTAGGTTCACAAACTTGTTGTTGTCTTCTCTTAAATGATGTTAAGAACACCTCATCTGCCAGAAACAAACAAATAGTATTGAGGGCTCTTGCATCCAGATCCTCCTAGTCCTTGTTTGTCATGCTTGCTAGTTTATTTGACTTTCCAGCCAAGGCCTTTTGCAATCCTTGTTTCACAAGAAATTATCCCATCTTGAGCTTCCATAACGCAAATCTATTCTTACCACTAAACTTTTCCACCTAAAACTTGGAACACTACACTTTCTCAATTAGTAGAAACAACCGTCCAAACCGTAGCTTATAAAACTGAGTCTCTTTATATGAAAAATAACCTTAGACTTCAATATTGAACCCAAAAATAACGGTGAAAAAGTTTTTAAATTTTTTTTTTTTTTAAATTATACCTTAATAAGACCTTTTACCAAATCCAAAAAGTTCAACTCTTAAAAATAACATTTAATATTAAAAAAAAAACTCACCTCCCTCCATAAATTTGATTCTTCCACCTTTTGTCTTATTATGCACTTTAGACAAAATTGAACCACTTATTTAATAATCCTCCACCTCTTATGCATAAGTGATCCAGAATTGGATCCAGGAGTCTGACAGAGCTAAAAAAGGCTCAAAAATGAAAGTGTTCAGAAATTGATGAAACCAGCGCCATTGCGTCCATCTCGTTCTCCTGATTATGTCCATATATTTACTTTCTCAAACGGACATCGTATGCGAGAGTTATCGCACTCTGAGCGTTTTCCCAAACAGCTAAAAAGTCAAAAAAAAGTCAATAGTCAAAGAGTGACGTGGCACTCTCTAGAGGTGACATGTGGCAGTGGAAGAGGTGACATGTAGCAGGTTGTAAGGTGACTGGTCAGTGACAGGGATCCACCCAGCAGTTGACAAGTGGCAGTTTGTTGACGAATTGTTGGGTGCCACATGGCCCAGTCATGGGCTACCACGTGGCACCATGGGATTGGTCAATGGGTTCATAAGAAAAATATTATGGAGCTCATGGGATTTGATCCCATGACCTCTTGGGTCAAACCAAGACTTAGCCAAACTCCCTTACCAATGCACCCTTGGTGGTACTTGTAATACCAAGCTCACTTTAGTTTAAATAAAGTGCAATAAAGTGAAAAGGGGAAAAAAGGGGGCTGGGGCTTAGCCCCAGCCCATGGTTTAACTCTCACACATGACCACAACCTAGCAAAAGGAGGGCGCTCTCCTCATGGGCGCGCCTAAAGGACAAGATCAACCCAAGGATCTTGGGGAAATCCCATGAGACCAGGGGGGCGCACTCCAAAAACGAGCTTAGCCCACTTAGGGCGCCCTTTTTAAGGTCCAGATCACATGCACATGTGCCCAAATCCAGAAGCTAGCACCCAGATTAGGGGGCTTAGCCTGATATTTGCCAAAAAATGGGTTTTTAACATTGGAAAATGAATTTTTCAGTGATTTTATCAGCAGATTTAATGGATTTTGGTCATTTTTGGGAGATTTTGGACTCTTTTTGAGCCTAGATTTTGGGAGGAAGTTGGGGAATAATAACCAACTTTAGATCTATAAAAACTAGGCCTGTTTGAAGCCATGGAGGACAGTCAGAGCAAATTTACGCTGAAGGGAAGCCAAGCCAAAGCCATTTTTATGCAGGGAAGTTGTTGAGGAGCAGACGCTTGCGGACCATTTCTGGGAGCTCCAGTCATCTGTTTTTCATGTCGTTTCTTCTATTGGGTTCTAGAGATCTAGAAGAACATGACCAGATCAGTCTTGTATCCTAATGGAACTGTTGCGATGCCTCCCCCACTGAGACAAAGTCCCGGCGATGTAGGCAAATTTTGTGTTGAACTTCATTATCACTTCTCTTGTTATGGTTTGTTGTTTATTACTTCATTTCAGATCTGCATATATGTATATGGCTGTCATAATTCCTCTTATTTCCTCATTCTTTCATTAATCTTCTCAAATGGTTAATTAACACATGCAATTAAAAACTCAACCATAGTCATTAAAAGATATTTTCTGGATCAAGTGGTATCAGAGCTAGTTGACATTTGGAATTTGAGTTTTGCATGTTAGTGAGGGAAGAGCTCATCTCAAGGAAAAAAATGGCATCTATAGGAGGACTTTCTCAAAATGAGAAAGAGTGCAGAAATTCGGTGTTTGCCATGGCCGAGATGGTGAAGGTGTTGTATGAAGACTACTTGGAACGAAAGAGCATGGTTCAAGTGAAAGCTTCAAAGAACAACAAAGGAAAAGAAGGATTGAAGGAAGTGCCTTCTACATCTGTTTCAAAAAACATATCTGAGGTATGCAGTGAAGTTTCCTCATCAAATCTTCCTCATTCTCATCAAGTTTGTTTTGGTGCATTCGAAAAACATACAAAAGGTGTAGGTTTGAGAATACTAACCAAGATGGGTTATGAAGAAGGAAAGGGCCTTGGATGTAGAGGTCAAGGAATTGTAAATCCTATTGAGGTTGAGGAAAGGCCTCGATACTTAGGATTGGGATATGGCGAAGGGGACCTTGGAGAGTGTTCCAAGATGGGTTCCAAAACTTCGGAAGCAAGTAATGCTTCAAATGGCCAACTTAAGACATTGCAGGAACACTTCACAAAAGGAAATGGCGCATCACTTCAAGATTGTGGTAGTGAATGCAAGTCGTCTCCAAAGAAAAGTGAATATCATCATGGAAGGTATAATGTTCATGTTTTTATTAATTCTCCTTTTGATTATAACAAGCATAATCAAGTAATCCGGAACTTTTGTAATCTTTATCCATGTACTTATTGTCATTCACCCAAGCATTGTGTTGCCAAGTGTTGGAAGAGACAAACTTTGTACAAGAAACCTATGTCGACCAAGAAGGAAACACGACATAAAGGCTCAAGTCCACAATGGGAGAAAGAGAAGGATAAACAGGTCTGGATGCCAAAAACTCATTGCATGTTTTGCAACAAGAGTGGACATCAAAAGGCTAGTTGTTGGAAGATTAATCCAAAGCTTCGTCCAAGGAACGACAAAAGGATTTTGCATGTAATCACGAAGGAGGAAGGATTACCAGTGAAGCAAGAGGAACATCGTGAAGGAAAGAAACAAATCACTTTGTTTTTCCAAAAGTGGATGTCTCAACTTCATTGTATTTTGCTTCCATTAATGTAATCACACATGTTGAAATGATGACATGTTATAACATCATTTTTGTACAACATTGTGTTTTGTTTTTCTCGTTATGAGTATGTAATCAGTTAAAGTCCATGTTTGTAACCTTTTGGGGACCAAAAGGTCCTTTAGTGGGGAGGTGTGATCCAGAATTGGATCCAGGAGCCTGACAGGGCTAAAAAAGGCTCAAAAATTAAAGTTCTCGGAATTTGACGAAACCAATGCCATTGCATCTGTCTTGTTCTCCTGATTCCGACCATATATTTACTTTCTCAAAAGGACACCGTATGTGAGAGTTATCACACTCTGACCGTTTTCCCAAACAGCTAAAAAGTCAAAAAAAAAGTCAACAGTCAAAGGGTGACGTGGCACTCTCTGGAGGTGACATGTGGCAGGTTGGAAGGTGACTGGTCAGTGACATGGATCCACCCAGCAGTTGACAAGTGGCGGTTTGTTGATGAATTGTTGGGTGCCACATGGCCCAGTCATGGGCTGCCACATGGCACCATGGGATTGGTCAATGGGTTCATAAGAAAAATATTATGGAGCTCATGGGATTTGATCTTGTGACCTCTTGGGTCAAACCAAGACTTAGCCAAACTCCCTTACCAATGCACCCTTGGTGGTACTTGTAATACCAAGCTCACTTTAGTTTAAATAAAGTGCAATAAAGTGAAAAGGGGCAAAAAGGGGGGGCCCAACCCATGGTTTAACTCTCACACATGACCACAACCCAGCAAAAGGAGGGCGCTCTCCTCATGGGCACGCCCAATAGATAAGCTCAGCCCAAGGATCTTGGGGAAATCCCATGAGACTAGGGGGGCGCACTCCAAAAAGGAGCTTAGCCCACTTAGGGCACCCTTTTTAAGGTCCAGATCACATGCACATGCACCCAGATCCAGGAGTTGGCACCCAAATTAGGGGGCTTAGCCTGATATTTGCCAAAAAATGGGTTTTTAACATTGGAAAATGATTTTTTCAGTGATTTTATCAGCAGATTTAATGGATTTTGGTCATTTTTAGGAGATTTTGGACTCTTTTTGAGCCCAGATTTTGGGAGGAAGTTGGGGAATGATAACCAACATCAGATCTATAAAAAAACAGGCCTATTTGAGGCCATGGAGGATAGTCAGATCAGAGTTATGCTGAAGGGAAGCCAAGCTAAAGCCATTTTTATGCAGGGAAGTTGTTGAGGAGAAGACGCTTGCGGACCATTTCTGGGAGCTCCGGTCATCCGTTTTGCGTGTCGTTTCTTCTACTGGGTTCTAGAGATCTGGAAGAACATGACCAGATCATTCTTGTAGCCTAATGGCACTGCTGTGATGTACGTTTTGAGCTTTGAACAGAAATAAAGAAGCCTCCCCCACTGAGACAAAGGCCCGAAGACATAGGCAATTTTGTGCCGAACTCCATTATCACTTCTCTTGTTATGGTTTATTGTTTATTACTTCATTTAAGATCTACATATATGTATATGGATGTCATAATTCCTCTTATTTCCTCATTCTTTCATTAAGCTTCTCAAATGGTTAATTAACACATGCAATTAAAAACTCAACCATAGTCATTAAAAGATCTTTGTGGATCAATAAGAAAACAAAACGATTCGAATTTCTTACCATGTCTTGAATTTAATTTTTTGGATTGTTGCACCTTTCAATGAGGATCACCTGGGACTATTAGAAATCGTCGCACATTTTTAAAGGATAGCATGTGATGATTTGTTCGCAAATTGTCGCACTATATACAACTCTGAGCCTGCAACGATGTCGCATTGTTCACTAAGTAGTGCCCACGTCGATGTCAAAATTTTGATAATTTCTAAAGGGTGCTTGTGATCATCACACGTTGCCACATGGACAACCTGCGACGTAATAAAACTTGTTCTAGGCTGATCACCTTCACTCGGCTCGGCTCAGTTAACTTGCTCTTCGATCCAAGGACTAGATTCTCTTCTCCTCCACTATTTGCTCCTTCAAATCTAAGCTCTGATACCACTTGTTAGGAAACAAAATAAAAACATAACATAAAACATAGCATAAACAAGCAAGATCAAACACGCATTTAAACCAAGCACAGAGATCCCACAATTTGACACAATGATTTATGTGGAAACCTAATGAGGGAAAAAACCACAGATAATGATTATCGATCTTCTTATTATTCAAGGGAGAATTACAATAGACTTCATACACATACAATCATCCTCTCCTCACACACACTCTTCTCTCTGCTCCCTGCACACGCTTGCACTCATATTTTACTCACACCTCTATGGGTATGCTTTCATATATAACATCTATCACTTAGTTACACAAACTGATCATGAATAGATCACATAGTTACATGAATAATTCATAAATAGATTGCATGCATGCACATTAACATATCTGCATGCATGTGCATGTGAACACATGAGGAAATTCATTGGCATGTTTCCAACAATCTCCACCTTGACAAAAATTTACATGATATATCATTCCCTTAAGTAATTCATCACCTTTTTTCAAGCCAAGAGAAGTCAAACACCACCATTGCTTCTCTACAAAACTAGTTTCGTAAACATGTCTGCAGAATTCACTTTTGTATGGACCTTTTCCAGAGCTGCTCCACCTTCATCAACAAACTGTCTTACAAAATGGTACTTAACATAAATATGCTTCATATTACTATGATAAGATGGATTTCTAGCCAAATGAATAACACTTTGACTATCGCAAAATACTTTCACCTTGTCTTGCATCCTTCCAAACTCACCCAACAAACCCTGTAACCAAATTGCCTCCTTGCATGCATGTGAAGCAACCATAGAATTTACCTCAGTAGTGGATAAAGCGACTATGTTTTGAAGCTTTGACATCTAACTAACATGTCCTCCTACAAGAGTAAAGACATATCCTGAAGTGGATCTCCTTTTTTCCAAGTCACCTGTAAAATCTGAATCTACATAACCACAAACTAAATCTCTGGAACCATCATAGGTGATAGAATAACTGCTTGTGCCTCTAAGATATCAATGCACCCATTTCACTACTTCCCAATGCCCTTTTCTTGGATATTCCATGTATCGAATGACAACACCAACTGCATGTGAAATATATGGTCTAGTATTCACCATTGCATACATCAAACTTCCCACTGCATTAGCATATGGTACACAAGACATATGATCCTTTTCTTCGTCATTACTAGGACATAAACCTGAAGAATACTTGAAATGTGAAGACAAAGGGATCTATACGGGTTTCACATTATTCATACCGAATCTCATAATTATTTTCTCCACATACTTCTGTTGTGATAACCACATCTTACCATTTTTCTTGTCTCTATGTATCTCCATGCCTAATATTTGTTTTGTTGCTCCTAGATCCTTCATATCAAATGCCCTAGCCAACTAATCCTTTAACCTGTTGATTTCGACCATGATTTTTCTTTCCACAAGAATGTCATCAACATATAACATGAAAATAATGAACATGCCATTTTCCAACATTTTAAAGTAAACATAATGATCATATTCACTTCTTGTAAAATTTAGGCTCACCATGAAGAAATCAAACTTCTGGTTTCATTGCCTGGGAGACTGTCTCAGGCCATACAATGACTTCTTGAGTGCAAACAAACCTCTTATTGCAATCCTCAAAAAACCCTTATGGTTGTTCCATATATATATCCTCATCTAAATATCCATGTAGAAACGTTGTTTTAACTGTTGGAGAAATTTATATTTTAGACTTTAACACTAGTTTAGTGGGAGTTAACTAACTAGTTATATTTTAGACTTTATAGTCTTAGACCATCACTATAATGCATGCATTCCTAATTATAGGATGTCATTTCCTATATGAGTGAAGATCACTCACTCATTGATTAGATCATAATATACATTGATTCTTGTTCTTCATTGTGTATCTCTCTTCCTTTTCTTAATAAGATTTGTTTTTGTATGCTTTAGCTAGATATCCTATGTAGGTTTCCAAGAAACACTAACATGGTATCAGAGCTACGCTGCTTGGAGCAAGCCAGACAAGCCAAAGAATAAGGAAAATCGGGGTTTCAGCGAGCTAAATCTATGGTCGTATCTTTCAGCAGTTATTTCTCCAAAAATATTAAGTTTTTGAGGAAACAGCCTACAAGAGAAGTAAATAGACTCATTCTACAAGTGGGTTTTCAACCAATAGACTCATTCTACAAGTGGGTTTTCAACCATTTGGCGAGATTCCTCACTGTTTTCTCAGAAAGTAAGCCACAAGATAGCCTCCTGAAACTAATATGAAACTGTGGTTGTACCTTTCTATAGTGATTGCTCCCAAAATATTAAGTTTTTAAGGAAACGGCTCATATGGGAAGTAAATCAACCCATTCTACAAGTGGGTTTTCAACCGTTTGGCGATATTCCTCATCGTTTGCTCAGAAATTAAGTCATAATATCATCTCCTCAAACTGATACGAATTTTCACTTAAAGTGCCCTTTTTGCCATGATTTCTTAATTTTTCACTTGCAGATTGAGAGTAAATTTTTAGGGGTTCTTAGAAATAGTGGGAGATATGGATAGGAAAACTATTATACAGTCAAACTTAGTGGTAATACTCACACCATACAATTATTTTGATTGGAAGCCTAAGGCAAAATTCCAACTCAGAAGGAAAGGACTGTATAATTTGATGATGGCGACAGAAACATAACCTACATCAGCGATTGAGAAGATGAGATGGGTGAACCGTAAGGATGAGGCCACAAGAATACTTCTTGAGTTAATCTCCATTGATCTATGGTTTCCTAGACCACCTTGAAAGGACTCTTTGGAAAGCAGGATGAGATGCGAGATCATATGCTTGAGGTAGAGTTGAATACATTAGACCCTAAAAGTTTTGATAATAAACAAGATTTTTTTACTAAATTTAAATCTTTTCTATTGAGCTTGGTTGAATGTGGTATTGATAAGTCTACACAAGAGAAACAACTTATTCTAACAATATTGGCCAAGCTAGGACCAGAATACGGTGTATATGTCTCCAATTTCCATTCTGGCATATGTCTTTTTGGAACAAATTGGAAAATTCCTACGTTGGCTCAGTTCATTGAGTCTCTTACACAAGATTAGACAAAACTCATACAAATGGGCCTCATGAAATATCCCAAAGAAAATGCACTCACCATGCATGATGGAAAAGGGTCATCCAAACAGAACGGGAAGGAGGGATATTCAAAACCCTTTAATGATTATTTAGGTTCCAATGACTCTTTAGATTCCAAGAAGAAGAAGAAGGGAAAGCAGTGCACTTACTGCAATAAATTGAATCATGAAGAATCCACATGCATGAAGAAACAGATCGATCTTATGGCATAGGCACTTCAGCAGAACAACCTTGGAAAATTCATTCCAGAGGGAGTCAAAAAGCAGAAGGAAGAAGATCATGCTCCTAATAAAGGTAATCATCATGCTCTGGTTGCAATTAATTCCTTATCTGATTCATGGATTATAGATTCTGGTGCATCCCATCATATGGCAGCGAAAGATGAAGTTTTCTCTTCTTTGAGTCCATGCTCAAGACCACCTATTATCATGGGGGATGATAATCCAGTAGAAGTAGCAGGAGAAGGCAGAGGAACTCCACAATGGAAGTTTTGAGAATGTTCTACATGTTCCAAATATTTCTATGAATCTTCTCTCATTTTATCAGATCACTCAGAAAGGTAAAAAGGTTGAATTTACATTAGATTCAGTTTCAGTAATTGACATGCATGAAAATTCCATTATTGAAATTGGTGAGGTGGATCACAAGTCAAGGTTGTATAAATTCACTAAGTTTTCTGATGATGACTCCTCTATTCTACTTACACATAAGGAGAGTACTTTGCATGCACCTCCAATGCAACAGGAATATACTATTTTTCTTCCATCAGTTTCAGACATTAAAGATGATTCCATACACTCAGATTTTGTACATGGAAATAAGTAGGTAGTACAACCAGATAAGAAGCCAATGCTGAAGATTTAATAGATGCCCAAGAAGGCACAAACCACACTTCAGGAAGCAGGAAACCTTGTAGGGAATCCATTCGTTTCGGGGAGGACTCGATCTCAACATGAGGAGCCTTCTCATGTATTTCCAGCTTCAGAACCTGTGATGCCCATGCATTGCTATATGGTTCAATCTATTGATCCACATACCTACAATAGGGTTGTGGGAAATTCATTATGGCAAGAAGCCATGCAGAAGGAGTATGACTCACTCCTACAGAATCAGATTTTGAATCTGGTTCCACTTCCACCAGAAAGGTATATTTTCAGGTGCATATGGGTCCACAAGATCAAGAGGTACAAGGCCCGATAGGTTTCCAAGGGCTTCATCAGATCCATAAATATTTCTACATATTCATGAAGACTTTTAGTGAGTATAAGTTTCATACTTTGTGGGATCGTCTTGCAGTGAAGAACACAGTTGCCTAGCAACTACCATTTTCTTCTTTTGATACATCGTCTTTNTTGTTCCCACGTGGGTTTCCCTCTTTCCTCATTTTTATTCAGTGTTCATTAGTTTCATTGTACATGGGTACCTAAAATGGCCTAGTATCCGGGACTCATTTTTTACTCCATAGTGATTTTTAGGGGGGGTGTTGGAGAAATTTATATTTTATACTTTAACACTAGTTCAGCGGGAGTTAACTGACTAGTTCTATTTTAGAATTTATAATCTTAGACCATCACTATTATGCATGCATTCCTAATTATAGGATTTCATTGCCTATATGAGTGAATATCACTCACTCATTGATTAGATCATAATATACATTGATTCTCATTCTTCATTGTGTATCTTTCTTCATTTTCTTAATAAGCCATGTTTGTGTATTCTTTAGCTAGATCTCCTGTGCAGGTTTCCATGAAACACTGACATTAACATCTATCTTCTCTAACTCAATATCAAGTAAAGAAACTAGTGCTAACAGAACACAAACTAAAGCAAGCTTCACAACTAGTGAAAAGATCTCATGAAAATAAATACCTTCCTTTTGAGAATACCCTTTTGCTACCAGTCTTTCTTTATACCTTTCGACTTTATCATCGGCACCCTTTTTTAGTTTGTAGACCCACTTGCAACTGAAAACCTTCCTGTCCTTTGGAATTTCTCCCAGATCCCATGTTTTATTCCTCTCTAAGGCATCCATTTCTTCTTTCATAGCTTTCTTCCATTGAGCACTTTCAGATACCTTAATTGCTTCCTGAAAACAACTAGGTTCTCCATCAATAAAAACCAAAGCCATAAATGAAACATAATCATCATACCTTGTAGGAGGATTCATGACCCATGAAGATGTCCTCAGATATGGTTGAGGCATGTCCTTAGTTTCCTAGATGTTTTCTGCATATTCATGTTCTTCTTCTTCTTCTGGAACTTCTTCATGCTCCTCCCTTTCTGAATATGGTTGAGTTTCCAACTGAATTTTCTGAACTTGCAGTACATGTTCTTGTCTCACTTCAATATCTACCAGTTCTGATTTTAAGAGTGAGGATTCATCAAATACTACATCTCTCCTAATGATGATTTTTTGGGAAGTAGGATCCCACAATCTATACCCCTTAACTCCATCACCATAACCAACAAAGACATATTTCTTTGATCTAGGATCTAACTTAGAATGTTGATCATTAGAAATAAGAGCATAAGCATCACAACCAAATATTCTCGGATTTGAAAAATCACACGAATGACCTATCCATACCTCTTCTGGAATCTTAAAGTTTATTGTAGTTGATGGTGAATGATTTATTAGATAGCATGTCGTTAGAACTTAATCTTCCCACAATTCCTATTGCATCTTGGCATAAAACAACATACAAAATTATAACTACTTAGATTTTAAAACCCTAATTATAAAAGAACATTAAAAATAAAAATTTTAAAGAAAGAGAAAAAGTAAACCCTAAACTAGAAAACAACATACAAAATTATAGGTGATAATAATTAATCTTGATTAAACCTAAAAACATCAAAACTTTTAAATCCAAATCCTTAGAATCAAACAACACTAAAAAGAAAAATTTGAAAAAAGAAAAATTTCAAAATAAATTAAAACTTAAAAAACAATTTAAACTAAAACTCGAACTAATTAATAAATTAGGGTTCTAGCCGACCCTTAAGGTTTATTTTTTTCTCTCCTTTAGTATTTATATTAAGCGCTTCTCTTCGATTTTTAATCCAGGATTCTTGTCCTAAAGATGGATCCTAATATTGATCTGAAATGTCGACAATCCATTAATAACACTGTGGTTTTTCCATACACTACTGATAACAATCCTCACCACAGAAGTCTCATTGAACAACATTTTGCTTAGGAGTATAAACCATGGTCTTATGTCTTTCAATCCCAACTTCCTTGCAATAGTTCTCAAATTGCATAGATGTGAACTCACCTCCATTATCTATCCTTAAACACTCGATTGACCTGTCAGTGCTCTTTTCAACCAAATCCCTGAATTACTTAAAATTATTAAATACATCAGCGTTTCTTTTAAGTAAATAGACCTAAACCTTTCTAGAGTAATCATCTATAAATTTCACATAATATGACGATCCTCCAAAAGAAATTGTAGGGGATGGTCCCCAAACATCTGAATGAATTTAATCAAGGATAAGTTTTCTTATATGCCTTCCTATTTTAAAATTTTGTATACACTATTTTCCAAAGACACAATACTTGCAGAAATTCAAATTCAGAAACTTCAAACTTGGAAGTGACTTACGATCAACCAATACCTTAAGCCCTTTCTCGCTCATATGATCCAAACAATGATGCCATAAATGAATAGAGTCACATGCATCTTTAGATTCTACCACTACTTGATTTACTTATGTCCTTCATTCAAGATGATAAAGGTTCTCAATCCTCTTTGCCTTCATGACTACTAAGATGTCGTTGGACACCTTCACTACTCCACCTTGAGTTGTACACTCGTAACCATCATAATCTAGAACTCCCAAAGATATCAAGTTCTTTCTTAGTTCGGGTACATGTCTTACATTTGTTAATGTTCTTATAGAACCATCATGAATTTTAATACGGGTGCTACCAACTCCAACAATTTTACAAGAAAAATCATTTCCCATAAAAACAACACCGTCATCAATAGATTGGTAAGTTGAGAACCAATTTCTATGAAGACACATGTGGTTGAATGCACCTAAATCTAACAACCAATGTTGATGTTGATGTGAAACATCACAAGTAGACAATACCTCATCAACCATACCTGAACTAGAACCTAAACTTGTTTAAGCTACATTAGCTTCATTTGATTCTTTTGTGGAGCCCTCCTTGGATGCATTCTGTCTTTTCCAACAATCCTTCTTGAAATGCCCAGATTTGCCACAGAACCAACATTTCTTCTTACTCTTCTTTCCTTTTGACTTAGACCTTGATGTACCCCTCTTATTTTTGCCTCTTTCTGTAGATCGACCTCTGACCACCATTGCTCCTGCTGTTGAGGGTTCCTTATTGGATCTTTTCCTCATTTCCTCACACAACAGAGCTCCCAAAACAATGTCATAATGAATGGCTTCTATTATGTTAAACCACACATTTGTGACCAGATGATCCCAAGACTCAAGCAAGGAACAATGTAGAATAATTTCATTTTCCTCATATTCAAACTTTACTTCCATACTAGTAATTGAGAAATCAGAGTATTGAAAACATTCAAGTGACCAACAATTTTCATACATTCTTTCATTCGCAAGCTGTACAACTGCCTCTTCAAGAAGATTTTATTTGACAAGTTCTTTGTCATATACAGACTCTCTAGTTTGGCCCCCAAACCTGTTGTTTTCTTCTCTTCAGCGATGTTAAACAACACCTCATCTACCAGACACAAACGAATAGTACTTAGGGCTCTTGCATCCATATCCTCCATGTCCTTGTCTGTCATGCTTGCTAGTTTCTTTGAATTTCTAGGTAAGGCCTTTTTCAATCCTTGTTGCACAAATAGATCTCGCATCTTGAGCTTCCATAACACAAATCTATTCTTACCACTAAAATTTTCCACCTCAAACTTCGAACTCTACACTTTCGCCATTAGCATAAACAACCATCCAAACCATAAATTATAAAACTAAGTCTCTTTATATGAAAAATAACCTTATACTTCAAGATTGAACCCAAAACTAATGGTGAAAAAGTTTTAAAAAATATTTAAAAAATATTTTTATACTTTAATAAAACCTTTTACCAAATCCAAAAAAGTTCAACTCTTAAAAATAATATTTAATATTCTCCCAATAAAAAACTTTATATGGCATCCACCTTTAATTTATTAATAAAAAAAAAACTCACCTTCCTCCATAAATTCGATTCTTCCACCTTTTGTCTTATTATACACTTTAGAAAAAAGTGAACCACTTGTTAATTAATCCTCCACGTGTTATGCATAATAAAACAAAACGATTCGAATTTCATACCATTACTTGAATTTAATTTGTTGGATCATCGCACAATTCGATGAGGATCACCTGCGACTATTAGAAATCGTCACACCTTTTTAAAGGATATCCTGCGACGATTTGCTCACAAATTGTCACACTGTGTACAACTCTGATCCTGTGACGATATCGCACTTTGCACTATGTAGTGCCCATGTCGATGTCAAAATTTTGATAATTTCTTAAGGGTGTCTGCAATCATTGCACTTTTCCACAGGGAAAACCTATGATAGTGTAATAAAACTATTCTAGGCTGATCCACTTCACTTGGCTTGGCTCAACTCGGTTTAACCTGCTCTTCGATCCAGCAACCAGATTCTCTTCTCCTTCGCTCTCTTCTCCTTCAATTCTAAGCTATGATACCACTTGTTAGGGAGAAGAAGTAAAACATAGCATAAAACAGAGCATAAACAAGCAAGATCAAACACACATTTAAACCAATCACAACAACCTAAAATTTGACACAATTATTTATATGGAAACCAAATGAGGGGAAAAACCATGGGAAATGATTATCGGTCTTCTTATTATTCAAGGAAGAATTAAAATATCCTTCATAGGCATATAATCATCCTCTCCTCACACATACTATGCTCTGTGCTCCTTGCACTCACATTGTACTCACACCTCTATCAGTATGCTTGCATATATAAAATCTATCACTTAGTTACACAAACTGATCATGAATAAATCACATAGTTACACAAACAGTTCATAAATAGATTTCATGCATGCACATTAACATAGCTGCATGCATGTGCATGTGACCGCGTGAGGAAATTCGTTGGCATGTTTCCAACAATCTCCACCTTGACAATAATTTACCTGATATATCATGCCCTTGATTAATTCATCACCTTTTCTACAATCCAAGCGAAGCCAAACACCAATATAGTTTCTCTAACAAAACTGGTTTCATAAACATTTCTACGAAATTCACTTTTGTATGGACCTTTTCCAAAGCCACTCCACCTTCATCAACAACCTGTCTTATAAAATGGTACTTAACAGAAATATGCTTCGTCTTACTATCACAAGATGGATTTCTAGCCAAATGAATAACACTTTGACTATCGCAAAATACTTTCACCTTGTCTTGCATCCTTCGAAACTCACCCAACAAACCCTGTAACCAAATTGCCTCCTTGCATGCATGTGAAGCAACCATATACTCAGCCTCAGTAGTGGATAAAGTGACTACGATTTGAAGCTTTGACATCCAACTAACAGGTCCTCCTGCAAGAGTAAAGACATATCCTGAAGTGGATCCCCTTTTGTCCAAGCCACCTGCAAACTCTAAATCTACATAACCACAAACTGAATCTCTCAAACCATCATAGGTGATAGAATAACTACTTGTGCCTCTAAGATATCGAAGCACCCATTTCACTACTTCCCATTTCTCTTTTCCTAGATTTTCCATGTATCTACTGACAACACCCACTACATGTGAAATATATGGTCTAGTACTCACGATCTCATACATCAAACTTCCCACTAAATTATCATATGTTACACGAGACATATAGTATTTTTTTCGTCATTACTAGGAGATAAACCTGAAGAAATATTGAAATGGGAATCCAAAGGGATCTATACGAGTTTCACATTATTCATACCAAATCTCATAAGTATTTTCTCCACATACTTTTGTTGTGATAACCACAACTTACCATTTTTCCTGTCTCTGTGTATCTCCATGCCTAAGATTTTTTTTGTTGCTCCTAGATTCTTCATATCAAACGCCCTAGCCAACTGATCCTTTAACTTGTTTATTTTGACCATTCTTTTTCTTTCCACAAGCATATCGTCAACATATAAGACAAAAATAATGAACATGCCATTTTCCAACTTTTTAAAGTAAACATAATGATCATATTCACTTCTTGTAAAATTTAGGCTCACCATGAAGGAATCAAACTTATTGTACCATTGCCTCAGAGACTGTCTAAGAACACACAATGAATTCTTGAGTTTGCAAACAAAATTATTATTGCGATCTTGAAAAAACCCTTCTGGTTGTTCCATATATATATCCTCATCTAAATCTCCATGTAGAAACTTTGTTTTAACATCTAGTTGCACTAACTCTGATCCAGATTATTTTCGGCATGAAATGAGAATGGAGATATAATAAAGAAATGTACAGAGATATCTTGGATATCCAATAATATAACAGAAAATGTATCAGAGATACAACCATAAACATAGATATACAGTAATACACAATTTTCTATTAATGAGCGAAAATGTACAAAGACTGTAAAAATACAGCGTGAAAGACTCGCTAAAATGATGGAAGCTTATCTCTGAGAAGATATGTGTATGCTACTCACATTCACAAGAATATGATCTTACAATGAGGCTCCAAATTCATTTTTATAATAAATAAAATCCAAAACCCTAACCCCGGAAGATGAAAAACCAACAGTTTTGTGGACCCCGTTTTGGGTAGTTTGGTGTATCAACTCCCCGGGGGCGTAACTTTGGCATACGATCTCTGTTTGGAGAGAATGATAGCTCGTTGGAAAGGTATCATTGAGGAGATTCATTTTTGGGGCTCAATCAAATCTTTTGAATATCATTGAGAAGCTTGATCCCAAAAAACCTTCATTTAGGCCCTCAAAATGGCCTTGGAAGTTAAAAACTACTAAAAATAGTAAATTACCAAAATTGCCAGAAAACTGTTTTGAGCCAGTTAGAAAAGGTGGGTGGCCACCAATATCCACCTGGATCAATCCTCCCTCATTAGGAAGAAATGGTATCCATTTCTTTGAGTGCCTGGGGAGAGGCAAAAGCATTTTTTGAATCTGCATCTTGGTGAGTTGCTTGCCTTGCTGGAGAAGTTGCACTGCTTGGTTTGTGGAAGGCTGTCACAAACCTGTTGTTGGAAGGGTTGAATATGTTTAACCATTTGGGCTACATGAGATGATTGTGTGCAGAAAGAACCTTTTCTCTTTGTTGCAATCTTGTTGACTTGCTTCTGTTAGATAGAAGGTGTTTGGGGCGAGGTTGTAGTGGTTGGAGTATCCTTTCATTCACCTTTTGAACGAATTGTGTAGAAGTTGAATTTTGTAGTATGAGATACTACCTAGTGGCATTGTTTAGGTGGGACAATAGTTGGAACTACCTCTGGTATCCTATAGAGATGACCCCCCATAGTAACAATAACACTACAGGGTCGAGACTCGTAGATAGCATGGCGCTTCCACATATATGGTTGGCCCAAGAGAACGTCACATACATCTAGTGGGGAAACATCACATGATACCTCATCCTTGAAGGGATGGATGTCATATGACAATCGACACTGCTGGCTGACACGAAGATCTTGTCCTTGGTGAAGCCACCCGATGTTGTATGGTTGTGGGTGTGGTGTTGTCAACAATCTCAACTGTTTGACAACCTCTGTTGAGATGAGGTTCTTCTGGCTTTTGCTATCAACAATAAAATGCAATAGGGTCCCCTTCACCCACATCTTTGAATGAAAAAGGCACCCCCCCTCTTCAGGATCGGTTGGTTCTTCTGGTTGAATTAGTGCGGTCGCGACGATAGAAGTGGGGTCTTCGTCAATGATCTGTCTTCTATCAATATTTTCTGAATCAAGGTTTGTCTCCTTGTCTCTGATATCAGCCACCAATGACTATTTTGAGTGACATTCATCGATGTTGTTCCAGGGGATTTTGTGGAAATCGCACCATTTTTCGATGTCCTTCTTTGTCTTTTCACGACCCTTCTTTTCCTGTGGTTTAGACTAGTTTTCGGGAGACTGTTTTTTAGGGCCATATTTATCATACTTTGGTTGTTGAGGATTTGCAGAACGAAAATCCTATTTTTTCTAGTGCTTAAATTTCTGCTCAATTTTAACAGCATATCGATAAGCAACGCCGAGTGATGAGATGTCCAGAAAATCCATTTCAGTTTGGATGTATCTGTGTACATCCCCACGGTATTTCAGAACCAAATTTCATTCAGAGTCTTTGATACCCATCTTGGTGCACAAGGTATGGAAGGTATTAGTGAAATTTGGAACTGCTTGGCCCCTCTCTTGCCACAGTGTGGTCGATCTCATGTATTGGTCCTCATAGTTTCCAACAGGGTAATATTGTTCATTTACCGCATCCACAAAAAAATCCCAAGTGGGCTCGGCCCCATATATTCCAGACTCCTCTATGGAACTTTGCTCCTAGAAAGTTTCCCACCAATGTTTGACATGGGGGAGAGCCTTAAGGAGTGCGAAGGTGATATTTTCCCTATCGGAGAAATTATGAACAGCGAAATAACCTTCTAGCAGATTTAACCATTTTTCTAGGGCATCCGCATCTATCTGTCCTTCAAATATGGGAATATCAAAATTAAATTGTACCTTGAAAAGCAAAGTGCCTCCAAAGTGGCCACTTGATGAATACATGCATGTTATTATCGGCAGGCGTTGAAGGATGTGGGAAAAATTCTCCATCATTTCGTCCCTCTGTCGCGTGAGAGCTTGCTCAAGCAACAAATTAATAGAATCGTCTTCTTTGAAGTTTTTCTTTTCTTACGCCATCGAGGGATTATTGGGAATGTGATACCAATTTCCCTCAAGAGAGACAAGCTCGAGACCCAACTTTCTATACTCAGACCTCATCGACGACATGCACTGAAAAACGATCAAGAGCAGCCTGCTCTGACACCACTGATCTGGATTATTTTCGGCGCAAAATGAGAAAGGAGATATAATAAAGAAATGTACAAAGATATCTAGGATATCCAATAATATAACAAAAATGTATCAGAGATGCAACCATAAACAAAGAGATATAGTAATACATAATTTTCTATTAATGAGCGAAAATGTACAAAGACTGTAAAAATACAGAGTGAAAGACTCACTAGAATGGTGGCAGCTTATCTATGAGAAGATATGTCTCTGCTACTTGCATTCTCAAGAAGATGATTTTAAAATGAGGCTCCAAAGGCCTTTTTATCATAAATAAAATCCAAAACCCTAACCCCGAAAGATGAAAAGCCAACAGTTTTGTGGACCCCGTTTTGGGTAGTTTGGTGTATCAACTTCCCGGGGGCGTAACTTTGGCATACGATCTCCGTTTGGGGCGCACGATAGCTCGTTGGAAAGGTATTGTTGAGGATATTTATTTTGGGGGCTCAATGAAAGCCTTTGTATATAATTGAGAATATCAATCCCGAAAAACCTTCATTTAGGCCCTCAAAATGGCCCTGAAAGTTAAAAACTACCAAAAATAGTAAATTACCAAAATTGCCAGAAAACTATTTTGAGCCAGTTGGAAAAGGTGGGTGGCCACCAATATATACCTGGATCAAACTCAATATCAAGTAAATAAACAAGTGCAAACAAAACATGAACTAAAACAAGCTTCACAACTGGTGAAAAGATCTCATGAAAATCAATACCTTCCTTTTGAGAAAATCGACACCCTTTTCAGTTTGTAGACCCACTTGCAGTCGACAACCTTCCTATCCTTTGTAATTTCT
This sequence comes from Picea mariana, assembly GCA_032191745.1. NCBI lineage: Eukaryota > Viridiplantae > Streptophyta > Pinopsida > Pinales > Pinaceae > Picea > Picea mariana. The sequence continues at coordinate 237,080 of JASDQU010739368.1, read as the reverse complement.
AGCAGATCCCATGTTTTATTCCTCTCTAAGGTATCCATTTATTCTTTCATAACTTTCTTCCATTGAGCACTTTTATATACCTTAATTGCTTCTTGAAAACAACTAGGTTCTCCATCAATAGAAACCAAAGCCATAGATGAAACATAATCATCATACCTTGTAGGAGGATTCCTTACCCGGGAAGATCTCCTCAGAGATGGTTGAGGCATATCCTCAGTTTCTTCTTCTGGAACTTCTTCATGCTCCTCCCTTTCTGAAGATGGTTGAGTTTCCAACTGAATTTTCTAAACTTGTGGTACTTGTTCTTGTCTCACTTGAACATATACCACTTTTGATTTTAAGAGTGAGGATTCATCATATACTACATATCTAATAATGATGAGTTTGTGGGAAGTAGGATCCCACAATATGTACCCCTAACTCAATCACTATAACCAACAAAGACATATTTTTTTGATCTAGGATCTAACTTAGAACACTAATCTTTAGAAATAAGAGCATAAGCATTACAACCAAATATTCTCAGATTTGAAAAATCACACGAATGACCTGTCCATACATCTTCTAGAATCTTACAGTTTATTGTAGTTGATGGTGACAAATTTATCAAATAACATGCTATAAGAACTACTTCTGCCCACAATTCCAATTACATCTTGGCATTACTAAGCATGCTTCTTTCTCTCTCTAGAAGAGTCATATTCATGCGTTCAACAACACCATTCTACTGAGGATTATAAACCCTGGTATTATGTATTTCTATCCCAAATTCCTTGCAATAGTTCTCAAATTCCACAGATGTGAACTCACCTCCATTATTTGTCCTTAAACACTTGATTGACCTATCAGTTCTCTTTTCAACCAAATCCTTGAATTTCTTAAAAGCATTAAATACATCATCATTTGTTTTAAGTAAATAGACCCAAACCTTTCTAGAGTAATCATCTATACATGTCACATAATATGATGATCCTCCAAAAGAAACGATAGGGGATGGTCCCAAACATCTGAATGAATGTAATCAAGGATACCTTTGCTTATATTCCTTCCTTTTTAAAACTTATGTCTACACTATTTTCCAAAGACACAATACTTGCAGAAATTCAAAATCAAAAACTTCAAACTTGGAAGTGACTTATGATCAACCAATACCTTAATCCTTTTCTCGCTCATATGACCCAAACACTGATGCCATAAATGGACATAGTCACATGCATCTTCAGATGATACCACTTTTTTATTTACTTATGTCCTTCCTTCAAGATGATAAAGGTTCTCGATCCTCTTTGCCTTCATGACTACTAAGATGCCTTTGGACACCTTCAGTACTCCACCTTGTGTTGTACACTTGTAACCAACAAAATCTAGAACTCCCAAATATATCAAATTATTTCTTAGTTTGGGTACATGTCTTACATCTATTAATCTTCTTACAGAACCATCATGCATTTTAATATGGACACTACCAACTCTAACAATTTCACAAGAAAAATAATTTCCCATAAAAACAACACCATCATCAATAGATTGGTAAGTTGAGAACCAATTTCTATGAAGACACATGTGGCTGGATGCACCAGAATCCAACAACCAATGCTGATGTTGATGTGAAACATCAGAAGTAGACAATACCTCATCAACCATAAATGAACTGGAACCTGAACTTGTTTCATCTACATTAGCTTCCTTTGATTCTTTTGTGGAGTCCTCCTTGGATGCATTCTATCTTTTCGAGCAATCCTTCTTGAGATGCCCAGTTTTTCCATAGAACCAACATTTCTTCTTACTCTTCTTGCCTTTTGAATTAGAACTTGATGTACCCCTATGATTTTTCCCTCTTTCTGTAGATCGACCTTTGACCACCATTGCTTCTGTTGTTGAGGTTTCCTTATTGGATCTTTTCCTCATTTCCTCACACAACAGAGCTCCGACAACATTGTCATAATCAATGGAATTTGTTTTGTTAAACCACATAGTTGTGACCAAATGATCCCAAGACTCGGGAAATGATCACAGTAGCGTAATTTCCTTTTCCTAATCTTCAAACTTTACCTCCATACTAGTTAATTGATAAATCAGATTATTGAAAACATTCAAGTGATCAACAATTTTCGTACCTTCTTTCATCTGCAAGATGTACAACTGCCTCTTCAAGAAGATTATGTTTGACAATTTCTTTGTCATATACAGACTGTGACATCCTCCTCGTTACGACAACAACTCTGATAACAGGTGCAAAATAATTTTTTTTTGTTTAAGGTGTGTGTGTGCGTGTAAAAAGGAAACAGACACACTTGACTCTACATCGCCACCCGACGACTAACAAGACACAACCACGATGATCACAACAAGAAGACGTAAGGCACACAACAAGTAACTGCAAGCATTAAACGATCATAGACATAAGGCGCACAACAAGTAACTCAAGCATTAAACGACATACTATGTTATGTACAGTATGAACACAGATGGAAGAATCCATAGTAGTAGATTTTACTATTTTTGCACAGGAAAGCAGGGCGTTTAATCTTAATTCTCTGCTCCGGAGAGAGAGAATGTCAGATAGGCTCCTGGCCGATTGCTCAGGAAAAAACTAGTAATCTCTGTTAGGAGGTCGCAGTGGTGGGAACTCTGCCTTTAAAGAGCCTGAGACTACTGATACGACCTTAGAGGTGTGTCGCAAGAGTGGAAACCCTGCCTTTAAGGGCCTAAGACTTTTGATACGGCACTGGATTCTTTACACAAAAATAATCACACACACAGACTTATATACAGAGCGACTAGCTTTATCAAATCGAAGAGTCTGATATCATACAACTGTGAGTTTGGACAATCCCAATTTTAGTACTAACCCTGAAATTAATTAACAATCTCAATACATCCTATATGTTATATATACCATAAAATTACAATAACATTATCTTAACAACCTCACATCTTATGTTATAATAACCTTGCAACTAAAACATCAATCACCAATCACATTACTCCTTGTATGCTACCAATGCAATGAAGTTACAATAACTTTACCATAAAGTAAATCAACATTACATTTATATTACCATAACCTTGCCAATGAATTAATAATAAAAGAAATCGTTATCGTAGCATTTAACATTAAGCATTACATTACATGCTTCTTCCATTGCACGCAAGTCTCATTCATCAGGAAACATGTCATTCATTTCTTAAATAATCATGGGTGCGAGAATAAGTAAGTTTAAGCCATCATTAGAAATAACTTTATAAAAACTACTATCTAGATCCACCATCTACTACATAAATCCTCAATGCGTAAAAACTAAATCTATGTCAATCATTCACTACATATTAACCACTGATCATTCTCCCATTCTCAATTATTAAAACATTTTTCCAAACATAAATAATAGCTTTTAAATCCTTAGCCCATTATCATGTCTCATTTTCAATCATCCTCCTATTCTCAATTAAACAAAAATTCCTTCCAACATAAATACATCATCAATTATTCCATTTCCGAATTATTAGGACATAACTAATAAATTCTTAAAAAGTTCTTTCAACTATAATAAATCATCAACTATTTTATTTTCAAAATTATTAAAATAAATAACCTTTGGAATTCCTACCTCATCCCATTTATCCAAATCATCCTCTCTCAAATGATTAAAAATCCTTCATATATAAACAATTTTAAAATATAGAATTTTGTGGATCATATAAATAATCTTAATATTCTAGAATTTAAAATTGTACGCAGAGTTGATTGCCCCAATTAATAGACACTACATTAACCATGCTAATTTAAACTAATTTAACAATGCTATATTGAATACACAGTCTACACATAATTATCATTTCTGAAATTAAAATTTGCATGTACAGTTGAATAACATATTAGACAACGCCTAGATTAAACAATGCTAAGTTAAACTGACAGAAATAAATCTACACTGACAGGATTAAATTTAAAACTGACATAATCATTTCAAAGCTACCAATAGTTAATTAGAGATGGGAACGAAGTCAACTAAAATAAAATAAATCGAAAGGAATAGCATCCTAGACTCGCTCAGTCACGAAGTTTGCTGAGCGTAACTGGTCAGGCACAAAGGGAGGTTACTCTTAACAATAAAGTCAGATCTAATTTACAAAAACGAAATGCCAGATCTAGTTGCCAGAACAAATTCTCAGATCTAATTTACCAAACGAATTGCCAAAACGAATTCTAATTGCCAGATCTAATTTACAAAAACGAATTGCCAGATCTAATTTACAAAAACGAGTTGCTAGAACGAATTCTAATTGCCCATACATCTATATAAAAACGCCCCCATTATATAAAAATGCCCACTGTAGAGTATAAACGCCCACAGTGATATAAAATGCCCACCGTAATATATAAAATGCCCACAGTCAAATAAAAACACCCCCATTTATATAAAAAATGCCCACTGTAGAGTATAAATGCCCATAGTGAAATAAAATGCCCACGGTAATATATAAAATGCCCACAGTCAAATAAAAACGCCCCCATTTATATAAAAATGCCCACTGTAGAGTATAAACGCCCATAGTGAAATAAAATGCCCACGGTAATATATAAAATGCCCACAGTCAAATAAAAATGCCCCCATTTATATAAAAACGCCCACTGTAGAGTATAAACGCCCACAGTGAAATAAAATGCCCACGGTAATATATAAAATGCCCACAGTCAAATAAAAATGCCCCCATTTATATAAAAATGCCCACTGTAGAGTATAAACGCCCACAGTGAAATAAAATACCCACGGTAATATATAAAAGGCCCATAGTCATATAAACACACAGCCATAAAATCTCTTTTATCCTAACCGACATGCAACAATAGAGTAAGAAGAAATATTTTATAACTGTAACACAATTTCAATCGCCGAAGAACAAGGCAAGAAAACCAATCAATCCAACGAGAACCCAAGCAGATGGAAGTTAAGTATTTTTCATCTCACAATGCCAATACAAAAATGCTGATGACAATAAGAGACGGCTAAGGTCCTAATACCTTCTATCATGCAAATGAAAAACATATCGTTGCCTTAACTCCCGCCTCGAATGATGACCCCATGCTTCGTGTCGCTCCTGCTCCGTGTTGCTCTCGCTCGTCGATCGTAGAGACTACATTGGTACCTCCCAGCCAATCGCTAGGGGTACTCTACTTCCCCCTTAGCCCCCCGAGCCGCAAAGGGGCCACACACTAACTAGATGGTACGTCTAGCTTCCCAGCTTGCCTCGCAAGGCTGAGCTACCACTCCTATCCGAGCTGAGAAATCCCAACTCCTCACAAGCAATCAGTCAAGTCACAAATCCGGCAGCGTAACGTTACGCTAACAACCTATCCCTTATTCCTCATCTTCCCTTTCTTTTATAGAGCTTTTAGAACCTCCAACTTTCCCTAAATCACATTTAATTTAAGTTTTAATAAAAATCCTCTAAAAATTCTACGTCGTACAAGTGTCATTCATCCCCCACGTTTCTCCAATAATTATTTTCTTTAAATTTATTAATTGTCTCATTTCCCTCACCCACCTAGAGTTGCTCCTAAATTTACTCCTAGGTGTTCCTAGATCCCCTTACATGTTTTAAATACTTTCCCTAAAATGAAGTTGCTAATTTAGTTCATTTTAGAAGGTTCTTAATTGCAGATTCCTTACTATGTTGACCTCGCTTTTTACCATAAGTTCTCATCTTTCCTTTATTATGTTTCCTCCATTACTTAGTTTCCTAATTCTTATTATTCCCTTCTTTCCCCTTTTTAATATGGCCAAAATGGCAGTTGCGTTATTTACTCTTTTCCTTTATTATTAATTTGAAATCTTTTTACACTTTCACAAGTTAAATAATTATTTATTATTTACAATTTAAAACCACGGATTTTAATTAAATTAATACTCTCTTCATTTTACCCCAAAAATTATGAAGACTAAAACTATAACTTATGTGGTTTTTTTAGTTTAAATTTTTATTTTTATAGGGTCTTTTCTTAAGGTTAAACAAAAATTTTCCCTAGAGAAGTTTTAGACTTAGGACTTAGATTCTGAACTGGGCGAAAATTATTTAGGGAAGTCGTTTTAAGAATTTCTTAATGTGTTAAATGTCTTAGGGCCATCTAGGTTTGTTCATTCATCAACATCAATGCGACGTGCCCTTCAGGACGCACCACATGCTTCAAGGGTGCCACTCGCCTCGTTTGTTTCTTTTGTGCGACGTGCCCTTCAGGATGCACCACGTGCTCCAAGGGTGCCACTCGCCTCATTCATTTCTTATGCACGACGTTCCCTTCAGGATGCACCACGTGCTCCAAGGGTGCCACTCGCCAACTTGTGTTTCTTTTGTGCGACGTTCCCTTCAGGATGCACCACGTGCTCCAAGGGAACCACTCGCCAATTTTTGTTTCTTTTGCACGACGTGCCCTTCAGGATGCACCACGTGCTCCAAGGGTGCCACTCGCCAACTTGACTGATTGGTAGACATCTATAACCCCTGGAGTCAACACTCTGCCAGGTGAACTTGTGGGAGACTAAAGGCTCTAAGGAATAAGGCCCACGCCTTATTTCATGCCCCTTAGAATCATTGTGAGCGACTGTTGCAGTCTGCCCTCATGGCATCGTGGATCCTCTCAAACTAGGTAATCGTTAACCTACATTTCGAGCCACGACGGGAGTGCTAGTAGGCTGTGGTAGGGTTGTTGTCCACACCTCTCCCTCAACCTCTCTGGAAAATCATGTTTGGACCCTTTACTCCATATGTGAGTCTGGTCGGCAAGCTATCATCAGCCTGCATCATCAACAATCGTATCAAAACATGTCCACATCATATCATCAAATCAAATATACTAAAATCACAGTAAACCATCAACCCCAAGCACACTTCCTGACTTGATCCGGAGTCCAAGGGGTCCCGTCGATGCCTCTGCATCCTCAAGGTCAAAAACCCTACACACTCAGTAAAACCGAGTCAATAGCACCTGTCCATGTCAAAGTAGTAAAACATCATGTCATCTATCATATCGCCTCCTAATCAAGGATAAATGTTTTCTTATCATAAAATTCTAGATCACTTGTGAGCAAGTGTCCTCAAAGAATACGTTTTCTCAGTGCGCCAAAGCGGGATGTTACACAGACTCTCTAGTTTGGTCCACAAACCTATTGTTGTCTTTTCTTCATCCATGTTAAACAACACCTCAACTACCAAACACAAACAAATAGTACTGAGGGTTCTTGCATCCAGATCCTCCCAGTCCTCGTCTGTCATGCTTGTCAGTTTCTTTGAATTTCCAGACAAGGCCTTTTGAAATCATTGTTGCACAAGAAGATCTCTCATATTGATCTTCCATAGCGCAAAGATATTCTTTCCACTAAACTTTTCCACCCCAAACTTGGAACTCTGCACTTTCACCATTAGCAGAAACAACCATCCAAACCATAGCTTATAAAACTAAGTCTCTTTATATGAAAAATAACCTTATACGTCAAGATTGAACCCAAAACTAATGGTGAGAAAGTTTTAAAAAATATTTTGTACCTTAATAAAACCTTTTACCAAATCCAAAAAAAATCAACTCTTAAAAATAGTATTTAATATTCTCCCAATAAAAAACTTTACATGGAATCCACCTTTAATTTATTACTAAAAAAAAAAACTCACCTCCCTCCATAAATTTGATTCTTCCACCTTTTGTCTTATTATACACCTTAGACAAAAGTGAAACACTTATTTAATAATCCTCCACCTCTTATGCATAAGAAAACAAAACGATTTGAATTTCATACCATGACTTGACTTTAATTTTTTTATCGTCACACCTTTCGATGAGGATCAACTACGACTATCAGAAATCATCTCACCTTTTTAAAGGATATCTTGCGACGATTTGTTCACAAATTGTCGCATTGTGTACAACTCTGAGCCTGCGACAATGTCGCACTGTGTACAACTCTGAGCCTGTGACGATGTCGCACTGTGTATAACTTTGAGCCTGCGACGATGTCGCACTGTCTACAACTCTGAGCCTGCAACGATGTCGCATTGTGCACTATGTATGCCCACGTCGATGTCCAAATTTTGATAATTTTTGAAGGGTGCCTGTGATCGTCGCACTTTTCCATAGGTAAAACCTGCAACGGTGTAATAAAACCGTTGTAGGCTATTCCATTTCACTCGGCTCGGCTCGGCTCAGTTTAACCTGCTCTTCGATCCAGTGACCATATTGTCTTCTCCTTCGCTCTCTTCTCCTTCAAATATAAGCTCTGATACCACTTGTTAGGCAACGAAAGCAAAACATAGAATAAAATAGAGCATAAACAAGCAAGATAAAACACACATTTAAGACAAGCACAACAACCCACAATTTGACACAGTGATTTATGTGGAAACCCAATGAGGGAAAAAACCACGGGAAATGATTATCAATCTTCTTATTATTCAAGGGAAAATTACAATAGCCTTCATAGGAATACAATCATCCGCTCCTCACACACACTCTACTCCCTGCTCCTTTCACACACTTCCACTCACATTGTACTCACACCTCTATCAATATGCTTGCATATATAACATCTATCACTCAGTTACACAAAATGATCATGAATAAATCACATAGTTACACGAACAGTTCATAAATATATTGCATGCATGTGCATTAACATAAATGCATGCATGTGCATGTGACCACATGAGGAAATTTGTTGGCATGTTTCCAACAATCTCCACCTTGACAACAATTTACCTGATATATCATGCCCTTAATTAATTCATCACCTTTTCTACAAGACAATAGAATCCAAACACCACCGTAGCTTCTCTAACAAAACTGGTTTTGTAAACATGTCTGTGGAATTCACTTTTGTATGGACCTTTTCTGGAGCCACTCCACCTTCATCAGCAACTTGCCTTACAAAATGGTACTTCATAGAAATATGCTTCGTCTTACTATGATAAGATGGATTTCTAGCCAAATGAATAGCACTTTGACTATCGCAAAATACTTTCATCTTGTCCTGCATCCTTTGAAACTCACCCAACAAACCCTGTAACCAAATTGCCTCCTTGCATGCATGTGAAGTAGCCATATACTCTGCCTCAGTAGTGGATAAAGTGATTATGATTTGAAGATTTGACATCCAACTAACGGGTCCTCCTACAAGAGTAAAGACATATCCTGAAGTGGATATCCTTTTTTCCAAGTCACCAACAAAATTTGAATCTACATAATTGCAAAATGAATCTCTGGAACCATCATAGGTCATAGAAAAACTGCTTGTGCCTCTAATATATCGAAGCACCCATTTCACTGCTTCCCAATACGCTTTTCCTAGATTTTCCATGTATCGACTGAAAACACCCACTACATGTGAAATATTTGGTCTAGCACTCATGATCGCATACATCAAACTTCCCACTGCATTATCATATGGTACACGAGACATATAATCATTTTCTTCTTCATTACTAGGATATAAACTTGAAGAAAGCTTGAAATGGGAATCCAAATGGATCTGTATGGGTTTCACATTATTCATACCGAACCTCATAAGTATTTTCTCCACATACTTCTATTGTGATAGCGACAACTTACCATTTTTCCTGTCTTTGTGTATCTTCATGCCTAAGATTTGTTTTGTTGCTCCTAGATCCTTCATATCAAACGCCCTAGCCAACTGATCCTTTAACTTGTTGATTTCGACCATGATTTTTCTTTCCACAAGCATATTGTCAACATATAACACAAAAATAATGAACATGCCATTTTCCAACTTTTTAAAGTAAACACAATGATCATATTCACTTATTGTAAAATTTAGGCTCACCATGAAGGAATCAAACTTCTTGTACCATTTCCTGGGAGACTGTCTCAGGCCATACAATGAATTCTTGAGTTTGCAAACAAAATTCTTATTGTGATATTGAACAAACCGTTCTGGTTGTTCCATATATATATCCTCATCTAAATATCCATGTAGAAACATTGTTTTAACATCTAGCTGCTCTAACTCAAGATCAAGTAAAGAAACTAGTGCAAACAGAACACGAACTGAAACAAGCTTCACAACTGGTGAAACGATCTCATGAAAATCAATACCTTCCTTTTGAGAATACCCTTCTACTACCAATATTTTTTTATATCTTTCTAATTTATCATCGACACCCTTTTTCAGTTTGTAGACCCACTTGCAGCTGATAACCTTCCTAGCCTTTGGAATTTCTACCAGATCCCATGTTTTATTCCTCTCTAATGCATCCATTTATTCTTCCATAGCTTTCTTCCATTGAGCACTTTTAGATACCTTAATTGCTTCCTGAAAACAACTAGGTTCTCCATCAATAGAAACCAAAGCCATAGATGAAACATAATCGTCATACCTTGTAGGAGGATTCCTGACCCGTGAAGATCTCCTCAAAGATGGTTGAGGCATATCCTCAGTTTCTTCCTCTGGAACTTCTTCATGCTCCTCCATTTCTTAAGATGGTTGAGTTTCCAACTGAATTATATTAACTTGTGGTACCTATTATTGTCTCACTTCAAAATCTACCAGTTCTGATTTTAAGAGTGAGGATTCATCAAATACTACATCTCTGATAATGATGAGTTTGTGGGTAGTAGGATCCCACAATACGTACCCCTTAAATCCATCACCATAACCAACAAAGACATATTTATTTGATCTAGGATCTATCTTAGAACGTTGATCTTTAGAAATAAGAGCATAAGCATTCCAACCAAATATTCTCAGATTTGAAAAATCACACGAATGACATGTCCATACCTCTTATGTAATCTTATAGTTTATTGTAGTTGATGGTGACCAATTTATCAGATAACATGTTGTAAAAACTGCTTCTTACCACAATTCTTGTTGCATCTTGGCATTACTGAGCATGCTCCTTGCTCTCTCTAGAAGAGTCATATTCATGCGTTCAACAACACCATTCTGCTGAGGAGTATAAACCGTGGTATTATGTCTTTCTATCCCAACTTCCTTGAAATAGTTATCAAATTCCACAGATGTGAACTCACCTCTATTATTTGTCCTTAAACACTTGATTGCCCTGTCAATGATATTTTCAACCAAATCCTTGAATTTATTAAAAGAATTAAATACATCATCTTTTCTTTTAAGTAAATAGACCCAAACCTTTCTAGAGTAATCATCTATAAATGTCACATGATATGACGATCCTCCAAAATAAGTTGTAGGGGATGGTACCCAAACATCTAAATGAATGTAATCAAGGATACCTTTGCTTATATTCCTTTTTGTTTTAAACTTTTTCCTACACTATTTTCCAAAGACACAATACTTGCAGAAATTCAAATTCAGAAACTTCAAACTTGGAAGTGACTTAAGATCAACTACTAGCGTAAGCCCTTTCTCGCTCATATGACCCAAACACTGATTCCATAAATGAAAATAGTAGCATGTGTCTTCAAATGATACCACTGCTTGATTTACTTATGTCCTTCCTTCAAGCTAATAAAGGTTCCCGATCTTATTTTCCTTCATGACTACTAAGATGCCTTTGGACACCTTCACTACTCCACCTTGTGTTCTACACTTGTAACCAGCAGAATCTAGAACTCCCAAAGATATCAATTTATTTCTTTGGGTACATGTATTACATCTATTAATCTTCTTACAGAACCATCATGCATTTTAATCCAAACGCTACCAACTCCAACAATTTCACAAGAAAAATCAGCTCTCATAAAAACAACACCATCATCAATAGATTGGTAAGTTGAGAACCAATTTCTATGAAGAGACATGTGGTTGGACGCACTAGAATCTAAGAACCAATGTTGATGTTGATGTGAAACTTCACAAGTAGACAATACCTCATCAACCATACCTAAACTAGAACCTGAACTTGTTTCAGCTACATTAGCTTCCTTTGACTCTTTTTTGGAGTCCTCCTTGGATTCATTCTATCTTTTCCATCAATCCTTCTTGAGATGACCAAATTTTCCACAGAACCAACATTTATGCTTACGCTTCTTTCCTTTTGAATTAGACCTTGATGTAACCCTATGATTTTTCCCTCTTTCTCTAGATTGACCTCTAACCACCACTGTTTCTTCTATTGAGGTTTCCTCATTGGATCTTTTCCTCATTTCCTCACACAACAAAGCTCCCACAACAGTGTCATAATAAATGACATATGTTGTGTTAAACCACATAGTTGTGACCAGATGATCCCAAGACTCAGGAAATGAACACATTAGTGTAATTTCCTTATCCTCATATTCGAACTTGACCTCCATACTAGTTAATTGATAAATCAGAGTATTGAAAACATTCAAGTGATCAGCAATTTTAGTACCTTCTTTCATCCACAAGTTGTACAACTTCCTCTTCAAGAATATTTTTTTTCACAAGTTATTTGTCATATAAAGACTCTCCAGTTTGGCCCACAAACTTCTTGTTGTCTTCTCTTCAGCGATGTTAAACAACACCTCATCTGCCAAACACAAACAAATAGTACTGAGGGCTCTTGCATCCAGATCCTCCTAGTCCTCGTTTGTCATGCTTGCCGGTTTCTTTAACTTTCTAGCCAAGGCCTTTTGTAATCCTTGTTGCACAAGCATATCTCGCATCTTGAGCTTCCATAGCACAAAGATATTCTTTCCACTAAACTATTCCACCTCAAACTTGGAACTCAACACTTTCTCCATTAGCAAAACAACTGTCCAAACTGTAGCTTATAAAATTGAGTCTCTTTATATGAAAAATAACCTTATACTTCAAGATTGAACCCAAAAATAAAGGTGAAAAAGTTTTAAAAAATATTTGTATACCTTGATAAAACCTTTTACCAAATCCAAAAAATTTCAACTCTTAAAAATAATATTTAATATTCTCCCAATAAAAAACTTTACATGGCATCCACTTTTAATTTATTAATAAAAAAAAAAACTTGTGTCCCTCCATAAATTCGATTCTTCCACCTTTTGTCTTATTATACACTTTAGACAAAAGTGAACCACTTATTTAATAATCCTCCACCTCTTATGCATAAGAAAATAAAACGATTTGAATTTCATACCATGACTTGACTTTAATTTTTTGGATCATCGCACCTTTCGATGAGGATCAACTGCGACTATCAAAAATCATCACACCTTTTTAAAGGATAGTCTGCGATGATTTTTTCACAAATTGTTGCACTGTGTACAACTCTGAACCTGTAACGATGCCACACTGTGCAATATGTAGTGCCCACTTCGATGTCAAAATTCTAATAATTTCTTAAGGGTGCCTGCGATCGTCGCACTTTTCCATAGGGACAACCTTCAACAATGTAATAAAACTTGTTCTAGGTTGATCCACTTCACTTGGCTCAGCTTAACTCGGCTCGGTTAACCTGCTCCTCGATCCAGAGACTAGATTCTCTTCTCCTTCGCTCTCTGCTCTTTCAACTCTAAGATCGGATACCACTTGTTAGGCAGTGGAAGCAAAACAAAGCATAAAACAGAGCATAAACAAGCAAGATCAAACACGCATTTAAACCAAGCACAACAATCCCACAATTTGACAAAATGATTTATGTGGAAACCCAATGAGGGGAAAAACCACGGGAAATGATTATCGATATTATTATTATTCAAGGGAGAATTACAATAGCCTTCATAGGCATACAATCATCCTCTCCTCACATGCACTCTGCTCTCTGCTCCTTGCACACGCTTGCACTCACATTGTACTCACACCTCTATGGGTATTCTTTCATATATAACATTTATCACTCAATTACACAAACTGATCATGAATAGATCACATAGTTACATGAACAATTCATAAATAGATTTCATGCATGCTCATTACCATAGCTGCATGCATGTGCATGTGACCGCATGAGGAAATTCGTTGGCATGTTTCCAATGATATCCACCTTGACAACAATTTACTTGATATACCATTCCCTTAATTAATTCATCACCTCTTTTGCAAGCCAAGAGAAGCCAAACCCCACCGTAGCCTCTCTAAAAAAACTGGTTTTGTAAACATGTCTACAGAATTCACTTTTGTATGGACCTTTTCCAGATCCACTCCACCTTCATCAACAACCTGTCTTACAAAATGGTACTTAATAGAAATATGCTTCATCTTACTATGATAAGATGGATTTCTAGCCAAAAGAATAGCCCTTTGACTATCGCAAAACACTTTCACTTTTTCCTGCATCCTTCCAAGCACACCCAACAAACCTTGTAACCAAATTGCCTCCTTGAATGCATCTGAAGTAGGTGTATACTCTGCCTCAGTAGTGGATAAAGAGACTACGTTTTGAAGGTTTGACATCCAACTAACAGGTCCTCCTACAAGAGTAAATACATATCATGAAGTGGATCTTCTTTTGACCAAGTCACCTACAAAATATGAATCTACATAACCGCAAACTGAATCTGTGGAACCATTATAGGTGATAGAATAACTACTTATGCCTTTAAGATATCGAAGCACCCATTTCATTGCTTTCCAATGCTCTTTTCCTGGATTTTCCATGTATCGACTGACAACACCAACTGCATGTGAAATATTTTGTTTAGTACTCACCATCGCATACATCAAACTTCCCACTGCATTAGCATATGGTACACGAGACATATAATCCTTTTCTTCGTCATTACTAGGACATAAACCTAAAGAAATATTGAAATGGGAATCCAAAGGGATCTATACGGGTTTCACATTATTCATACCGAATCTCATAAGTATTTTATCCATGTAATTCTGTTGTGATAACCACATCTTACCATTATTCCTATCTCTGTGTATCTCCATGCCTAAGATTTGTTTTGTTGCTCCTAGATCCTTCATATCAAACACCCTAGCCAACTGATCCTTTAACTTTTTGATTTCGACCATGTTTTTACTTGCCACAACCATATCGTCGACATATAAGATGAAAATAATGAACATGCCATTTTCCAACTTTTTAAAGTAAACACAATGATCATATTCACTTCTTGTAAAATTTAGGCTCACCATGAAGGAATAAAACTTCTTGTACCATTGCCTCGGAAACTGCCTCAAGCCATACAATGACTTATTGAGTTTGGAAACAAACCTCTTATTGTGATCCTGAAAAAACCCTTCTGGTTGTTCCATATATATATCCTCATCTAAATATCCATGTAGAAACGTTGTTTTAACATCTAGCTGCTCTAACTCAAGATCAAGTAAAGAAACTAGTGCTAACAAAACACGAACTGAAACAAGTTTCACAACTGGTGAAAATATCTCATGAAAATCAATACCTTCCTTTTGAGAATACCCATTTTCTACCAATATTTCTCTATACCTTTCAACTTTATGATCAACACCCTTTTCCAACTTGTAGACCCACTTGCTACTGACAACCTTCTTGTCCTTTGGGAGTCCTACCAGATCCCATGTTTTATTCCTCTCTAAGGCATCCATTTCTTATTTCATAATCCATTTCTTCTTTCATAGTTTTCTTCCATTGAGCACTTTTAGATACCTTAATTTCTTCTTGAAAACAACTAGGTTCTCCATCAATAGAAACCAAAGCCACAGATGAAACATAATCGTCATACCTTGTAGGAGGATTCCTGACCCGTGAAGATCTCCTCAGAGATGGTTGAGGCATATTCTCAGTTTCCTGGATGTTTTTTGCATCTTCATCTTCTTCTTCTTCTTATGGAACTTTTTCATGCTCCTCCCTTTCTGAAGACAGTTGAGTTTCCAACTGAATTTGATGAACTTGCAGTACCTGTTCTTGTCTCACTTCAACATCTACTAGTTCTAATTTTAAGAATGAGGCTTCATCAAATACTACATCTCTGTTAATGATGAGTTTGTGGGTAGTAGGATCCCACAATATGTACCCCTTAAATCCATCACCATAACCAATAAAGACATATTTCTTTGATCTATGATCTAACTTAGAACGTTGATCTTTAGAAATAAGAGCATAAGCATCACAGCCAAATATTCTCAGATTTTAAAAATCACATGACTTACATGTCCATACCTCTTCTAGAATCTTACAGTTTATTGCAGTTGATGGTGACCCATTTATCAGATAGCATGCTATAATAACTTCTTCTGCCCATGATTCATGTTGCATCTTGGCATTACTGAGCATGCTCCTTTCTCTCTCTAGAAGAGTCCTATTCATGCGTTCAGCAACATGATTCTGCTGAGGAGTATAAACCATGGTATTATGTGTTTCAATCCCAACTTCCTTCCAATAGTTCCCAAATTCCACAGATGTGAACTCACCTCCATTATCTATCCTTAAACACTCGATTGACCTACGAGTGCTCTTTTCAACCAATGCCCTGAATTGCTTAAAAGTATTAAATACATCGGCTTTTCTTTTAAGTAAATAGACCCAAACCTTTCTAGAGTAATCATCTATAAATTTCACATAATATGACGATCCTCCAAAAGAAATTGTAGGGGATAGTCCCCAAACATATGAATGAATGTAATCAAGGATACCTTTGCTTATATGCCTTCCTGTTTTAAACTTTTGTCTACGTTGTTTTCCAAAGACACAATACTTGCAGAAATTCAAATTTAGAAACTTCAAACTTGGAAGTGACTTATGATCAACCAGTACCTTAAGCCCTTTCTCACTTATATGACCCAAACGTTGATGCCATAAATGAACATAGTCACATGCATCTTCAGATGCTACCAATTCTTGATTTACTTATGTCCATCATTCAATATGATAAAGGTTCCTGATCCTGTTTTCCTTCATGACTACTAAGATGCATTTGGACACCTTCAGTACTCCACCTTGAGTTGTACACTTGTAACCAATAGAATCTAAAACTCCCAAAGATATCAATTTCTTTCTTAGTTTGGGTACATGTCTTACATCTATTAATGTTCTTACAGAACCATCATGCATTTTAATCTGAACGCTACCAACTCCAACAATTTTACAAGAAAAATCATTTCCCATAAAAACAACACATTTCTATGAAGACACATGTGGTTGGACGCACCTGAATCTAACAACCAATGTTGATGTTGATGTGAAATGTCACAAGTAGACAATACCTCATCAACCATACCTGAATTGGAACTTGAACTTGTTTTAGCTACATTAGCTTCCTTTGATTATTTTGTGGAGTCCTCCTTGGATGCATTCTGTCTTTTCCAACAATCCTTCTTAAGATGCCCAAATTTTCCATAGAACCAACATTTTTGCTTACTCTTCTTGCCTTTTGACTTAGACCTTGATGTACCCCTCTGATTTTTCCCTCTTTTTGTAGATCAACCTCTGACCACCATTGCTTCTGCTGTTGAGGTTTCCTTATTGGATCTTTTCCTCATTTCCTTATATAACAGAGCTCCCACAATAGTGTCATAATCAATGGCATATGTTGTGTTAAACCACATAGTTGTGACCAGATGATCCCAAGACTCGGGAAACGAACACAGTAGCATAATTTCCTTGTCCTCATTTTCAAACTTGACTTCCATACTAGTTAATTGAGAAATCAGAGTATTGAAAACATTCAAGTGATTAGCAATTTCGTACCTTCTTTCATCTGCAAGTTGTACAACTGCCTCTTCAAGAAGATTTTGTTTGACAAGTTCTTTGTCATATACAGACTCTCGATTTTGGTCCACAAACCTGTTGTTGTCTTCTCTTCAACGATGTTAAACAACACCTCATCTTCCAGACACAAAGGAATAATATTGAGCACTCTTGCATCCAAATCCTCCCAGTCCTCGTTTTTCATGCTTGTCGGTTTCTTTGACTTTCCAGCCAAGGCCTTTTACAATCCTTGTCGCACAAACAAATCTCTTATCTTGAGCTTCCATAACGCAAAGCTATTCTTAACACTGAATTTTTCCACCTCAAACTTGGAACTCTACACTTTCACCATTAGCAAAAACAACTGTCCAAACCGTAGCTTATAAAATTGAGTCTGTTTATATAAAAAATAACCGTATACTTCAAGATTGAACCCAAAACTAATGATGAAAAAGTTTTAAAAAATATTTAAAAATATTTTTATACCTTAATAAAACCTTTTACCAAATCCAAAAAAAATTTACTCTTAAAAATAATATTTTATATTCTCCCAATAAAAAAATCACCTTTAATTTATTAATAATAATAATAAAAACTCACCTCCCTCCATAAATTCGATTCTTCCACCTTTTGTCTTATTATAAACTTTAGAGAAAAGTGAACCACTTATTTAATAATCCTCCACCTCTTTTTTTTCCATGAAAAAATTCCCTCAAATTTATATTAGGTATAAATTCATTTACACAAAATATTGCCACAGCTGAAAGAGAAATGCTGTTGACCAGACATTAAAAGTGCAGATCACTACAGATAAAACTGTCCCAGAGAAGCAAGACTCGCTGAAAAAGATGTCGTCCTCTTCAATTGGTTCACCCCATCCATATGAGGGACGAAAAATCTGAGAGCGTTAATAACTGTGAGGAGAAGTAATCCATGCACACCTAGCCGGGTGTTAAGCGATGGAAAATACGATGAAAAGAACCTCAAAAAAAACTAGTGAGTCATTATCCTTCGAAGAGATTAAAGGTGGAGATTTGGCTCTCTAATCCATTTACGCAATGATAGACCGAGATCCTACCAACTACGCCACTGAGTGCCCTCTTAGATAGTGAATTCACAGCCTTATTGTGAATCCTGTGGATATGGCGGAACTGGATGTCGGAGAATTTGTTTGCTAACATCCGCGTTTCTTGTTTCCATCCTTCTAAGTGGACTGAATGAAGCTTGCTAAATTGATTTATCCAATCAATAATAAGTTTCGAGTCACCCAAAACAATGATGTGGTCTAAAGACCAAAAATTTGCAAGGGATAGAGAAACCCATAAGCCCAGTAACTCAGCTTTGTTGTTAGTACCCGATCCACAATTAAGGAACCAGCTTGTCGTCCTTGACCGATGAGCTTTGAGTGTGCCCCCTGCCCCGCAACAGAGGCTGCTTGGGATAGCTGCACCATCAAAACAAACAAGCGTTGAGCCATCCGGCAGATGAAAATTGAAATCTTTTGCTTGAATCAACTTGAGGGAGGTCGGCTGCCATTTGAAATTGATGTGAATTCTGTGAAGAACAGTTTGGCAGGATGGAGGCCGCCCCTCAAAAAGAACCTAGTTCCTCTCTATCCAAATCCACCAGCAAACAAGTGCGGCCAAAGAAAAAGGAGCCGATTTGATTTTTTTCCATGCAGCAAAACACTCGAAGACGGAGTCGCCCTTCCAGTTAATAGAAGGAGACAAATGCTATAATAAGTTCGTCCATATATACACGGTGAAGTCACAATGAATCAGGAGGTGATTTATGTTTTCAGTAGCTAAATTGCACAGGGGGCAGCGGCCGGGGCCCTGCCAGCCTCTATTTTGGAGCGCCTCCCAGGTGAGCGGTCTCTCCTTAATGCACAGCCAAACAAATTTTTTTATCTTTAGTGGAATGGACCATTTCCATATGGAAAGAAGCCACGGGAACTCTTCACTACAGTCACCAGTTTGGTGGAGAGCTGCGTAGGCGTTTTTGACAGTTAAGAAGCCCGATCCATCACCCCCGGCCCACAGTAGAGAGTCCGGACAGTCAATTAGCGAGATTCCAGCCACTTTTAGAGCAAGGTGTAGGCATCCCATTCCCTAGCAATCGGTTGTGGAAGCTGTAGATCATTGCCAGTAATCCAGCGGTCCCGGAGAAAACCAGTGTTTGATGACACTTTGACCTGTGCCAGGCAACCGAGGCTTGAAAGAGCGAGATGTGATCTGAGCGAGGGCGAGAGGATGAGAGGTTCTCCAAACCTAGGATCTTGTCCCTTCCGAGTAAGATCTCAGTACCAGTGTCGGGCTTCCAACGAAGCCAGTGAAGAACCACAGGAGAGGCGGAGATGAGTCCCTTCCAAAAAGGTGAGGCTCGTTTCAGCTCAAGAGATGGTCTTCTCAACCAAAGATGGAGAGGTAGAGAGCCAAGATACTTATCAAAAACGACATTCTGCCAAATGTTGCTTTGTGTAACTGCTCTCCAGAATGAGCAGGCCAGTAGAGCAGAGTTGAAAATAGACAGGTTCTTTAGCCCCCATCCTCCACCTCTTATGCATAAGGAAAAAAACGATTAGAATTTCATACCATGACTTGACTTTAATTTGTTGGATCGCCGCACCTTTCGATGAGGATCACCTGCAACTAATAGAAATCGTCAAGGATAGCCTGCGATGACTTGTTCGTAAATTGTTGCAATATGTACAATTCTAAGCTTGCGACGATGTTGCATTGTGTACTATGTAGTGCTCATGTTGATGTAAAAATTTTGATAATTTCTAAAGGGTGTCTGCGATCATCGCACTTTGCCACAGGGACAACCTGCGACGGTGTAATAAAACCTGTTCTAGGTTGATCCACTTCACTCGGCTTGGCTTGACTCGGTTAACCTACTCTTCGATCCAACGATCAGATTCTCTTCTCCTTCACTCTCTGCTCCTTCAACTCTCTAATACCACTTGTTAGGTACTGGAAGCAAAACAGAGCATAAACAAGCAAGATCAAACACGCATTTAAACCAAGCACATCAATCCCACAATTTGACATGGTGATTTATGTGGAAACCCAATGAGGGAAAAAACCACGGGAAATGATTATCAGTGTTCTTATTATTCAAGAGAGAATTACAATAGCCTTCATAGACATACAATCATCCTCTCCTCACACACACTCTGCTCTCTACTCCTTGCACACACTTGCACTCACATTGTACAAACAATTCATAAATAGATTGCATGCATGCGTATTAACATAACTGCATACATTTACATGTGACCGCATAAGAAAATTCGTTGACATATTTCCAATAAAAAAGGATCTCGTTTAAAATAAGTTCTTTTGTATATTTTATTTTACAACAAATAAAATATACCTTGGGCGCACTCATTAAGTTCTATTTAGATCACTCACAGTTAAAAAAATAGAGTGAGTTTCACAACTAGTTAACGTTATGCAATTGGTTTTTTAAACTTTGGGTATTACTTATAAGTGATACCCATGTCAAAAATGATTGAACATCCAAATTATAACTTCTTTATCACTTTAAATTTAGTATTCTATTGCAATTTTTCATATTATACAATCTTTATCACTTTGAGTCTACAAATCCAATAAAAAATTTCAATGGGTGGCATTCATGTGAAAGTTCCCCAATGTTGATTTTTTTTAATCTCTGAACCTGAGCGATTAGCCAAAGTTTAATAAAACTATACGGTAAGGTTATGTATAAAGTATCTCTCAACCTGAGCGATTGGTCAAAGTTTAATAAAACTATACGGTAAGGTTATGTATAAAGTAAATTATGGGCGTTGGAGAATGATGAACATGGAACAAGTATTTATTTTACAACATAGAATGACATAGAATTGAGCAATACACGCATTAAATCCATATCCACATGCTCAGGGACATCATAAAGGATTTGTTAGTGTAAGTTTTTTATGTTATAATATATAAATGATTTTGGAAAATATTGTGTTTTAGATTTTTTAATATTAGACATAGATTCTTATTATAATTTAAAATAAAAAATAAGATATGAAAATTTCATTCTAAATGTTAAGGGATTATTAAATGTATATATTTCAAAGTTTTAAAATTAATGATAAAATTTTATTAAAATCTAAATACTAAATATCATATGGCTAATAATTATGTTTATTGGTCTAAGATTTAATTGTTCAAAGTTAACATTTTTGTACGAACAAATTGTGATGTACATCATGTTTAATATTGAGTTTTGTTCTGAATTTTTTGGCTTTCTGAGAGTAACTTATGTCATGAGCCATGTAAAGATGATTGTTTTATGAATTTTGTAATATTTTGTTTTTTTATAGATATTGATTAAAAATGATTGTGGTATGAATTTTGTAATATTTTATTTTTTATAGATATTGATTAAATAATTTTTTATAGTATACAAATGTAATGTGTTATTGAATTAAGTAGTAGGGTATTGTGTTATTTAATTAAGTAGTAAGTAGATATTGCATTGCATTTGTTGTTATTATTAAATTTAACATTATTTATAATGTGTTATTGAGTTGAGTGATACTTAAAGATTGTATTTCATTTGTTGCTATTGTTAGATTTAACACTACTTAAATAATTTGAAGTGCTTCCCTTATCAATTATTTAAATGTATAATGTGATGGTTAGTATTCATTATTTTAAGGAGCTAATTTGAACACCTTCTATTGCCAAATGTAAAAATGTACAATATGATGGTTAGTATTCAATATTTTAAGGAGTGTTGCATTTGACATGGATTAAGCACAATGGAGTGAGTTTTATTGGGGTTGGAATATAATCATTATAAAGTGAGTTCTATTGGGGTTGGAATATATGAATAGAAGAAGGACAATAAATCCAATGTACAAAGGACGTACAATGAGACACACATAGAAGAGATAGTGTGACCCAAGTCTGTATTTATTCAAATATTTCCATTCTTTTTTTTGTTACCATGATTAGGGATTTCACTACACTTTCCTTAATTATATTTGTTTCTTGCATTTAACGATTTGTTCAACTCTTCTTCTACCTTTATCTTGTATTCATATGTCTCGTTGTAGTAGACATTTGATTGCAATTCAATTTTCGATTCATTGTATTTTATTGGATTGCCTTTAAAATCACGATGGTTGTATGCAAAGACATATGTAAATTCTTCAATGAAGATGATTACTTTAAACATAATTACTAACACGATAGGAACTATGACCTTGAAATGAGAAACCTTAAAAATCTATATTTTTCCATCAAAATTATATATATATATATATATAATCAACATAGTCTAGAGAATCTTCCCTTTCTTATTCCTTTAAGAAGGTTTATGCCCATTTATTTCTTCTCCTCAAAGTTATGCATGTAAGACCTTCATTTCAAGCAAGATTGGCTTTACTTTTCAAGTGTTCTCTTTCAAGCCCTTACTCTTTAGCCATTAACATGCAAGTTGAAATCTTCCTTACTAGCACTTAGTAGCTTATTGAATGACAAGAGTAACAATATGAAACCCTTATATATACTGACTTTGTCATTAAATATAACTTTATGTTTAGATTTTTACACCCACCTCTTATGAACCTTTAAAGCATAATTAATACACCCTTGCTATTCAATCCTAGTTATACCTAACTGTGTAATATTGACGGCATTTCTATAATAATTTAAACATTCATAATACAAATTGTACCATTACAATGTTTTATATGGTTGAATATGGGTGAATGCAAGCTAATGATGGTCGCTCATGACACATTAGTGGCAATGCAAACCCGGAAAAACAACAATATGTTAACTTGGAGGGATTATTCAAGGTACTTTAACAATGAATTTGAATATGGTGTAAGAATATGAAACATAGGAAATTGAATTAGCTTTCCGAATATATAACTTTTATTCATAGAAATTGTGAATAAGTATATCAAATTTGATTTTTCCTACCAATGAAATCTTATTTTTCCAACAAAATATAAGGTATATGTTTTTGTTTGTGCAGGTGTTGAGTATCTTAACAATGAAATTCCATTCCAAAACTTGTATACTTATAGAGAACCCATTTTTCTTGTGCCCTTTATTTTTTTGGAAATCTATAATATTATTTTTTTTTAAATTATCAAAGTCAACATATCCCTGAAATTACAACGTCTTTTGTTTGTTCAAGCTAAAAGGGTCTTAACATGATCAAAACAATTGTTTTTAAAATTGTAGGTATAGGTCTCCTCTAATGTTGCATATAAATCATTCGAGAAATGGTTAAGCCGACAAAAATTTATAGCAGAAATAAGAAAGGTATGTATTCTAGAATTTTGATATGTGCAAAGACAAAAATATATTAAAAATAGTAAACAATACNCTGTCCCTCCCTCTCACACTCTCTCTCTCTCTCTACCCCTCCTTTTTGTCTTGACCTCTCCCCCTCTCACACTCTCTTGCACTCTCTCTCTCCCCTCCCTCCCACTATCTCTCCTCTATTTCTCCTACATCTTCCCCTCTCTCCTACATTTACCTCTCTCTCTACCCACCTCTCTAGCTTCCTCTCTCTCCCTCTCACTCTCATAGACTCTCTCTACTACCCTTCGATGCCTTGATCTCTCTCCCTTCCACACTCTCACACACACACTTTCTATCCCCCCTCTATGTCTTCCTCTATCTCTCTCTCCCTCCCACACTCTAACACACTCACTCTCTACCTCCCATCTTTGTCTCCCTCTTTCTCCCTCCCACACTCTCGTACACACACTTTCTATCCCCCCTCTATGTCTTCCTCTCTCTCCCTCCCACACTATAGCACACTCACTCTCTACCTCCCCTCTTTGTCTTCTTCTCTCTCCCTCCCACACTCTCTCACACACACTTTCTACCCCCCCCTCTATTTCTTCCTCTCTCTCCCTCCCACAAGCTAACACACTCACTCTCTACCTCCCCTCTTTGTCTTCCTCTCTCTCCCTCTCAAAATCTCACACACTATCAAGTTTGGTATTGTTATCCCCATTTTGTGTATAACTAAGGAGATTGTGTCTCGAGGCCTTCAAGTTGCAGATATGGAGTTCCGAGAGACTACATGACCAACAGTAACCTTTTGCACAGTTGGAGACCCCTCTCACCACCACAGATGGTCACAGATTTCCAGATGGCATCCACCACATCAGCAGACTTCCGAAAGGAAGTGATCCTTGCTCCATGAGGTACAAGTCAGTATTATGGTAAGCATCATTTCAATATTTAAGCCATTTGATTATGTTGTATCTTATATTTCTCTATATTTCATGATATATGCTAGGACATTATGCCTTTTTCCATGTTTCACCTTGGTGGTTGACATTTTTCCCTAGTAAGTGGTCTTCCTTGGGGATGGGTTTGTGTTACAAGAAAATCCCCCTACGGATAGGTGAATTCCCTCTTGGATCCTAGACTTCTAAGATCAAGATAGAAAGGTGCTAACTTTGATCACTGACATCCCTTTAAACCTATCTAAGATAATATATAGAGAAGAGGAATAAGATGTACCTTTTTCATGATGTTTGTCCTCGAGTTGAGCTCTAATCCTCAAGCTCTTCAACAAGTCCTGCAATCCAACCAAAGACAAAGCATGCTTCCTATTCTACTATGATTAGTTTGAAACTAGATCTATCCATTAAAGACAAGTTCATGTAGGTATACACAATCTTGAAGGAAACAGGCCAAGCACATGTATTAATGAGAACTCAATAGAGATGCTTACAGACCTTTGATGAAGCTACAACAACCTCTTCCAACTCTCCTTGTCCAACCCCTTGCTCAAATGATCCACAAACAAAATGACTATGCTTCACTGATTATCTCCCTTATGAGATCATAATTTTGATGCCTTCAATGTCTCTCCTTCCTTATGAGATCATAAGTTAGGTATCTCTCAATATCTCATATCTATCTTTCACCATAAGAAGGCATCCTTATATAAGCTTGGAGAGACCCAACCACCTTAGAGATTCTTGGGATAGATTGAGAATCCTTATCCATTAGTTGTGGATCTTCCCTAAGATCCATCCTTGACCTCATATTCGAATCCAACCAACTCCAGAGATGAGGGGGATTTTTCCCTAATTTTCCTCAACAGCACAAGATTTCCTCAAACAACCCAACACTCCCCCAGAATGGAACACAGAGTGTTGCAACTCTCCCCCAAAGAAGTTCAAGGAGCATTGGCACTCCCTGACAGTGGATAGGGGAGCGCTACCCAAAAATTTCCTCAAAAAATGCCAGCACTCCTCCAGAAGGGTGCACAGAGTGCTGGAACGCTCCCCCAAAGAAGGTCAAGGAGCGCTGGCACTCCCTGACAATGGTTATGGGAACTTTGGCCTTCAAAATTCATTTTTAAGTGGTTTTTTCCATGGTGAAAGATTTGTACTCTTAATCAAATGATTTCTCCTTCTTAAACCAGTATTTGACGATGTCTTAAGTGTCCTTATGATGTCGTTAGAGACACAACATAGGTGAGATGGCAGTATGATGTTTGCGACACTTGAAACACTTGCGGCCAAGATGCGACACTTGTAATGACGACAATAGGTCATCATTGAAGTGAGTAATTTTGATGTGTAATAGATTGCCCCCCAAAGTGTGAAGTTAGAAGACAAAAACTGATGACTGAAGTACTTTGTAGACTTTTTTGAGCAAGGGTATGGACTCAGAGAACCTGATAGAAGTTGAACACAACCATCAAAAAAATATCATGATATGTTTCAAACCCAAGGCATGCATACCTATGCTTGAGTGATAAAGAATTTCAAGGTATGGCCGCCATAATATACACTACGGATCCATAATTATAGTGACAAAAAGGTATAGCCACCGAAGATACAATGTGGATCTATACTCCCATGACATGAACTAATCGTAGCCATGAAAAATACACAGTGGATCTACGAGACGACAAGACATAGCCATAGACCAATACAACGTGGATCTATGTGACAGTATATGTGTCAATATTCAAGAGAAAATCCATCGCAACCTGGGTAAAGTACATATCGGAGTGATCACTCAACCCAGGGTCTTCTTACTGATCCTGATGTAGTACGAATCTAACCATGTGAATAGATTTCCTAATGTCGAACATGGCAGAAACCACTTGATTACCGGTCAATGAGGTAAACCATTAACAAGTGCGAGGGAGATCACCATTGATGTCAATGATTCCCAAGGTACTCTAGTACATTCCAGCGAATGTGAATAAATGAGATAAAGTCGAACATCTGTGGAATCATCCAATCAGAGGTCAATGATGTAATCCCACTGTCGGATGTGAGGAGGCCTTCCATTGAGTCATGCAAGTCCCAAGGTACTAACTAGTTTCTAAGTCTAGTTCCCAGATAATGTGTTGAAGTCAATAGGAATAGACTCTTCGAAGGAGGGCCTTGATGTATCCCTTATCAACGACATGAAACTAACACCGAGATGTAAATTGGTGGATCAAAAGAACATGGACTGACACGGGTATTGAAACAGGATATTTGAGATGGTTGACTCTCGAAGTAGATACTTCCCTTGAACACTGCGGCACAACACCAGAAACCTGACATGGACCAAAACATGGTAATGCAATGGATACTGTGACTTTCATCGGGTGACCCAAAGGAGTAAGGAAACTCGGAGGATCGGTTCAGTGCAACGGTTCAGCGTTTTAAAATGTGTGAAAAGACAAAGTGTCATGTTCAAGGGTGACCATAAGAGTGACTTGTGATGTTTTCAAAAACTGCTTGGCTTGCTTCCTTCAAATTTTTCCCCCATCCAGATAGACGAGTACCTCTTTTTTATTTAACGATCTCGAGGAGGGTAACACATTCTCGATATAACTCACCTTCAGTAAGTCCCTCTTCCTTTGTTTAACGAACTGGAAGAAGTAAGGGTTCAGTCCCGTATGGGCCCTTCAATGTATGATTGTTTAATGAGTCCAGATAAGGTAAACTCAGTGATTTTCATGTTTAGAGAGTCTGAAAAGAACTTAAAGATGACTCCAGTGTTGTCCTTTTTCATAATGTTAGTCTCGCGAGACCGAAAAAGAGATAAATTATCACTCGAAAGATGCCCTTTCAAACATTTTAATGAGTGGGAAAGGAAGCAAGATCACTCGACAATCTTTTCATGTTTAGAGAGTATGAAAAGAGTTTAAAGGAGACTCCAAGGGGTTCCTTTTTCCTATAACCTTTACGAGTCTGAAAAAGTGATAAAAGTATACTCGGTTACATTCTCATGTATTTACGAGCACGGGAAAGAACAAAGACTAAGCTCGGTATTGGTTTCATTTTTACACAATCTTGAAACAAAATTAAACTATGCTTGTAAATTCCCAACGTAATTTCCAAAGGTAGGATACCCATGGATGGTTGGTACTCTGCCCCCAGTTTGAAAAGCTAGCGGATAAACTCTAGAATGGTAATCAAAGGCTGGAGACATGCCCCCCAAGCTTCAATTCATTCACCGACTTTGAGGTTGTCACCAATTTATGTACTAGATGGAGAAAAGGGATAAGGGTGGATGAAATGAAGGTTCAAATACGAGACCTAATGAAAGAATCAACTTGACAGGAGAGGTGACTGTTTCATTTTTTAACGAGATTAACACAGGAAAAGAACTATGCTCAAGGCTCTGGGCTCAGTCCCCAGATTTATGTTTCATTTTTTAACGAGCTTTCTATAGAGAGGAAAACTATGCTCGTGGCGTCTGTTTAATTTTTCAATGAGCTTGCTACAGAGAAGAAAACTATGACCATGGCGTCTGCTTGATCATGGCTTCCAAGAGGATAATGCTTTGGAAGGAAACCATGTCAAGGGACAAAAATCAGACATGGCTTCTAAGATATCTTCACTGGAGGGAAGAAAAACACTCTGGAAGGAACACATGTTGAGGGTCATGTCAGGGGTAAGGAGATCATGCTCTAAATACCCTACCGAAGATATCACCATGTCAACTACCAGATCTAAGTCATCTTTATCGAAAGCTGAAGGCATGGGAGATAACGCCACATAATGGTCCTGTGGCGAGGGTGATATCATCTGCATATAAGAACCATTTAGGGAGGTCATTGGGATGGTAATAAAGTCAAAAAGAACGCATGAAAGTTGATCAATAGCCACAATTCTTCCATCGTGAGGGAAAGATATCAGATGAAAAAAAGTGAACACAATATCTTTCATGGCATAGACATAATCTCACCCAAGGAGTAAATCAAAATTCAAGGGGTCCTGGACTACCATAACATCAATAAAGACAGTTTTCCCTCCCAAAGTTACATGAAACTGAGGAAGGACTCCTAAAGGGTGATTGGTTCTTCTGTTAAAAGCGAACAGAGTCTGGGTAGCCAGCAGAAGCCGAGGATAACCCAAATCTTGCCAAGCAATAAAGGACAAAATACTAACGGATGAACCTTCATCTATCAGTGCATGAGGAATGTCCCGAACAAAAACATGTACTATAATATTGAAAGGAACGTGAGAGGGAAGACAAGGTCCAGTTAGCACACCCCAATCAAAAAGGGTGGCCTCATTACTTGGAAGGGGTTTCACGGGAGAAGGAGGAATTCCCCCCAACATGGTAGATTTTGTGTCAACAAGAAAAACGTGGGAAGAATCGAGTTTACTCTCTAGCGAGAGAGTAGGATCAATTGATAACGACATCAAATCGACCACTTGGGTTTCATTCTCCAAGGGGAGAATGTGGTCGAAAGGTGGAAACGGGTTGACCGCTTGGGTTGCACGAATTTGTCAACTGGTTCAACAAAGGACGTGACTAGATTGACGACATGATCAGTCGGATTGGTCGATGAAGGGACCGGAGAAACCACATTGGCACTCGTCAGAGGAGGAGTGGGATTGACCACGTTGGCACTCTTCAGATGAATGGTGGGACTGACCAATGATGGGACTGGATCAGTCACTTGGGTTTCACTTTTTAGATAAAAAGTCGGGTTGATTGATGACAGAACTGGATCAACTACTTTTTTTAGTGGTTCAACTGAGGATGAAACTAGATTGACCACCTGATCAACCAGACTGACCAATGAAGGGACCGGATTGACCATTCCATCAACTAACGATGGGTTGGGGGAAATCTTACGATAACCAGTTGGAAGTTGATTTTTTTCCAAAAGAGAAGAAACCTCATCCATACGAGGACAAAGGTGAGAGTAATGATCACCTTCACATAACATGTAAKGAAATTTGACAGTGGTCTTCTTCTTACCAACCTTAATGTCACTAGTTGACAGGGTGTCACCAGCATGTCTAGCAGAGGTTGATGATGTGGAAGACCACATTTCTAAGACCTTGGGAAGACCAGGGCAATCCCTCAGRAAGTGGTCACCCTTACACAGACTATAAGGGAATTTGGGTTTCAGATTCTTCGTTGTAGTCTTAGTGACCTCATCAACACTCCCAATACAATTAAGAGTAGCTAGTTGCTTGGATCCAACATCTGATGTAGTTGGAGGCTCGGTCCTTATCTGGTTCTTCTTCTTCTTCTCTTTATGTTTCTTCTTCTTTTTATCAACCTGGCTACTCACTTTAGAGATTTCACTAGGCGAAGAAGTAGAAAGGGAAGAAGACCTGATGGGTGAAGAAGGAGAAAGGTTTACATGATGTTGATGTGTGGGTGGTGTGCTTACATATAAATCACTTCCTGCATTCGATATCACCGGAGTGGAGAACAACCATACCCATAACCCAATTGTGAGACCTGGAAGAATCAAAGTAGCGATGTAAGGAGGACCAATGTTTCCATAAAAAGGAAAAAAAAAGGTTCCCATGGAGCAGGGGTTTCTCCATTGGTAGTTTTGGGAACTGACACCATTAAACAAAGATCCAACCTAGAGTTTTCTAGGAAAAATAAACAACACACGCTAAAAATCTAGGAAACAAGCAAACAAACAAAAACCTTCCCACAATGAACGCACTAGTTGGTGATAAAATCCAACGTTGCGAGAACAATATAAGAAGGGGTTGAGATAGAGCGGGTGGGAAAGTTACGTTGATGACTTGCTTAACAAAATTACACCCTAGTGCAAGCTCCCACACATAATCATGGGTATACCCTCCAAGGAGACCGAGTGAGTTTGGCCAACATTGATTCCAGGTACCATGAAAACTTGCCCCTCCATATTCACCTTGTGTAAATACCCTAAAGAGATAGGCCACTAAGGTTACCAACTACAACAGTGATGCCTAGGGAAACAGTCGACAGTCCGATCCACGTGCAAAGGCAGGGTATCTAGCTCAAAATCAACTTGAAAGAATTCCACTCATCATTGTGGGTATACCTTCAAGCGACCCCCATAATACACACAATCTCTACACCAAGACCGACAAAGCAGGGTGAGTAACTCTGTCAGTCTTAATGCGACCTCATGATTGACCCTTGTGTTAGAAGGGCTTCCCAGGACAAAATGTAGTAAATGGATTTCACCGCTCCCTAACTCAAGATTCTATGTTCGTTTATAGCTTTGGAAAGTTATCTTTCACACCTATTCCAAAGCTCTACACCTTAAGCTAATGTAGGTTTGCTACCAGAAAATGTAAAAATTTCTAATAAATTTTAGTTTAGCGCTTGATTTTTTTAGGTTGTTGCTTACTCAAGAGGAAAATGGCATGGACTAAATGATTTTTTGACTGACTCTAGACAATGAAAATAAATAATAATGCACATATTTCACTTCTATGAAATCTATATTACGAGAAGGAGAAAACGTTCATCATTCCAGATGCACAATGTCCCAAAATGCCAAAAATCATGAAATTCCGCTACTTCAAATGCAAGCTAGTTTCACTACCCGAAAGAAAGAATGCATTTATCTTCTTTGTTTGATTCTAATGTATAAATAAATTAAATACAAATCCTTCAATGCTCCACTACTTTCAATCAGAAGAAAGAGTCATATGCAGATGCAAAAAGACATGAAGCGACAAAGGTTTCAAACAAAGCATGCACTCAAAGCAATGAGAACTGAAAGAAAAAAAGTAGAAGATAACTTGTTCTAACAAGATATAAATCATGGATTCTAAAACCAATCAAACATCTAAGGAGTACAAGAAAATGCAGAGAAGAATCCAAGAAAAGGCAAAGAGAAAGAGAAAAAACTCAAATTGTCTCAACAAAACAAGCAGCAAGAAAAAGCAATTTCACGATTCTGAAAATTTTCAAGCTCCAATCAAGACAATAAGGGGTGATAGGTACCAAATATTAATCCAAACAACTTCACAAACCATCCACATAGACTAGGTAAAGACCTCTGCAAAACAGGSTGCAAAAGACTGAGCAGAAGAAGGCAAAAATCCCTTAAAAAGGAGACTAGTGCTCCCTGTCTCAAGGGTGCAAAGAATTGCAGCGCTCCCCAAAGMAATGTAGGGGAGTGCTAGTGCTCTGATATGGCCTGTAGGGGGGCGTTGGTCCTCCCAGAATTTCATAAAAAGGGCTAAAAAATGCAAAAAACTCACCCAGAATGCATAAAAATTGGTGAAATTGCTAGTGAAGGTAGGAGAAGGTTAATGGATGATGAACAAATAATAGGAATTACTTGGGAAAATGACCTCGGATATCATATGGAATAGTGCATAGATCTTTGAATTTCCTTACAACAACTTTCATCCAATCAGATAAATAAGAAAGCAGTAGATCGACTCCAAATCTCAAAGATGAAGAGTGACTCAAAGCAAGGAAAAGAGATGTCAAAAATACAAACAAAACATCATAAATTCTTAGAAATCAGAATTTTGGAGGCCAAAACAAATACATATTGATATGGTGATAACCTTAAGTAGACAAATCAGCAAAAACTACACTCAGAGATGGATTCCCAAAAAGATTTTCAGCAGAAAAAGACTAGCACTCTGGTGTCAATGGCACCAGAGTGTTGCAGCGCTCTGTGGGAGACTGTAAGGGAGTGCTAGCACTCTGATATGTCCTACAAGGGAGTTCTAGCACTCTGATATGGCTTACAAGGGAGTGCTAGCCCTTGAGAAAAAATAAAACTTGCCCAGAAATAAAATAAAATAAAAAACTCAAGAAAACTCAGAAATTCAGTGTGTATGGGATGAATCCAAAAGCCAACAACACATCTAAGAATCAAAAACACGGCATGAATAATATATAAAGGTGAAAAAAATTCAAAACAAGACCAAGGAAAGAAACCAAAACTGAAAGCTTCGCTCCCCAGTGGAATCGCCAATTTCTGTTACAGGAAAATCCCTCTGTGGACAGGTGAATTCCCTCTTGTATCTTATACCTCTAAGATCAAGATAGAAAGGTGCTAACTTTGATCACTAACATCCCTTTAAACCTAGCTAATATAATCTATAGAGAAGAGGAAGAAGATGTACCTTTTTCACAATGTTTGTCCTCGCCCAGTCCAAGTTGATCTCTGATCCTCAAGCTCTTCAACAAGTCCTGCAATCCAACCAAAGACAAAGCATGCTTCCTATTCTACTATGATTAGTTTGAAACTAGATCTATCCATTAAATACAAGTTCATGTAGGTATACACAATCTTGAAGGAAACAGGCCAAGCACATGTATTAATGAGAACTCAAAAGAGATACTTACAGACCTTTGATGAAGCTGCAATAGCCTCTTCCAGCTCTCCTTGTCCAACCTCTTGCTCAAATGATCCACAAACAAAATGAATATGCTTCATTGATTATCTCCCTTATGAGATCATAAGTTTGATGCCTTCAATGTATCTCCTTCCTTATGAGATCATAAGTTAGGTATCTCTCAATATCTCATATATGCCTTTCACCATAAGAAGTCCTCCTTATATAAGCTTGGAGAGACCCAACCACCTTAGAGATTATTGGGATAGGTTGAGGATCCTTCTCCATCAGTTGTGGATCTTCCCTAAGATCTATCCTTGACCTCAGATTCGAATCCAACCAACTCTAAAGATGAGGGGGATTTTTCCCTGATTTTCCTCAATAGCCCAAGATTTCCTCAAACAACCCAGCGCTCCCCCAGAATGGAACATAGAGTGTTGCAACGCTCCCCCAAAGAAGGTCAAGGAGCGTTGGCACTCCCTGACAGTGGGTAGGGGAGCGCTTCGCAAAATTTCCTCAAAAAATCCCAGCGCTCCCCCAAAGAAGTTCAAGGAGCGCTGGCACTCCCTGACAGTGGGTAGGGGAGTGCGGGCCTTCAAAATTCACTTTTAAGTGGTTTTTTCCATGGTGAAATCTGTGTACTCTTAATCAAATGATTTCTCCTCCTTAAACCAATATTTGAAGGTGTCTTGAGTGTCCCTGTGATGTCGTTAGAGACACGACATAGGCGAGATGGACGTATGATGTTTGCGACACTTGCGACCAAGATGTGACACTTGTGACACTTGTAATGACGACAATAGGTCATCATTGAAGTGAGTAATTTTGATGTGTAACATTTTTCTACTAGGAACTCTCTTGAAGAGCCATCGTACCGTTCCCGACCATACTTACCACTTTCCATCTTTATTTCCCCCCATTTCCTTATCTCTTAGGATTTTAGGGTGTATTGACCTGAGAAGGGGTTGTCCCTCATCTTATGGGAAGAAGGGGTTGAAGGCCCAGAGGGATTTATGTTGGGTAAAATATAAAATCCTATGTATTAAACTTCTATATGCTTCGCCCAGGGATCACCCAAGAAAGAAATAAAACGCTTATCTTTGAGTAAAGGGAGACCCACAATGAAATATGATTAAAATTTCTTAAAAGGTTAGTTGAAGGATACGAGGTCTCATCACGAGCCGACCTATCATGTCCATGAATATCTAGTGGTATGACATTACCATCATCTGGTCACAAGCCAGGGTAATGGCTCTCAGTTGCATGGCTGGGAGAAAGGGGGTATCATCACGAGCCAGCCTTCTCATTTCTACTAGGTGTTTGTGGGTGACATTGCCATTATCTGGACACTACGCCAGAGAAGTGGCCTTCAACCTTTCCTTGAAGTTATGAAAGAATAAAAGAATGGAAACAAATGGGCTTGGAAAAAGTGCATTTCGGACGAAGGTACCACACACTCTCTACAAAGGCACACATGAATGAGATACTACGACCCCTTATATGTC
>JASDQU010739368.1:160596-185781 GCA_032191745.1 Picea mariana | reverse complement strand
TTTCTTTTAGACTATAGTTCAACGATGCCAAACTCCAATTCCTAAAATGAAACTGTGATTGTTTCCGTGGACTTGTCATGATAGGAAGCATATCGGCTTCTTTGTTGTAATCTTTTTTAAAAACAACAACACAAAATGAATTAATTGTGTATCTTTCATTTATCATCTCTTACAAGGATGATGGCTTTAAGATGAAGATGGTGTATTTTACTTCAGTGATATTTCTTACAAGGATGATGGCTTTAAGATAAATATGGTGAGTTTGCAAGTCTTTAATTCACAATGATATTTACAAGACACATTTCATAACTGTGTATGCATTCCATGGACTAATAAATTTGAAAATCAAAAGATAAGATAAGTTTATTAATGTTTAACAAATGATTACAAAAATAAGTCTATGATGTACATCAAAAACCAAATTACAATATGGAAATCCAAAAAAACTTTTATAAAAAATGTTAAAAATCATATCAAAACATATACTTAATTGCAATATGCTAAAAGATAAAATATCCAGCTATAATAAGATAAGAAAGTACATGACATGGAGTAGAGTGAAGACTAAATAAGATAAGAAAGTTATACTTAATTGCAATATGCTAAAAGATAAAATATCCAGCTATAATAAGATAAGAAAGTACATGACATGGAGTAGAGTGAAGACTAAATAAGATAAGAAAGTACATGACATGGAGTAGAGTTAAGATAAGAAAGTACATGACATGGAGTAGAGTGAAGACTAAATTTATTGAGATATAAATATTTTCAAGAAACCTTTTTTATCATCATAAATCATGTGATGAAATATTACTATCATAAATTAAACAAGTTACTAAAAAATTTCACAAACACCAAGCCATTGTTGCTAGGTTTAAACTAAATACTATAGTTTTGAGACTCGATGAAAAAACTAAAATAAATGTCTAAGGAACAATGAAAACAAATGTGATTGACAAGTATTCAAATATATAGGTTGATAACTTATTTTCCAATTGAAAAACCCCTTTTGTGGACAAGAGAGGTTATGCAACTCCATATTTAGCATGGGAGCATGTTTACTAGGATTTGAACCTGTGTCATCATCAGGGAAAGAATTCTAACTTTCCACTAGACCATAACTTGATGAAAAATATATACACTGATAAATATGAATGAGAAACATTGGAATAATTTACCAACCTAGATCCATCTTAACCCGAGATCTATCAAGCACCAAGAGGGATTAAATCTCTCAAGGTGATAACTTTTTTATTTATAATAATACAACATTCTTACATGTTTTTTGTTGTAAAGTAATGCTTTTAGATGACATGCATATCTTTATAGAGAGATGTGACACATATTCCTCATATTGGGTTGTAGAATTCATATCTTGGCATAATCAATTTAGGCAATATGTGGATGTACATTTATATATGTTAACAAAATATATAATAGAGAAAAAACATTTTTTTTAAATATATTCTAAAACACATATACAACAAAGATACAAAATGATCCTTGACAATTTAGAGTCTAATTAATAATTTTCACATGAAAATGAAAAGAAGTCAAAATAAATACACCTTGTTACGAGGAAAATCACTCTATGGCATGGGGTAAACCACAACAGACAGAAATGACTGCAGAAATCAACTCTAATCTCAAGTATGCTATATAAACAAACATGCTAACAAGACAAGATAAAGAGCCTACCTCATCCAGACGTTCGATGAAGTCTAACATTGAGCACTTGAATCAAAGCAATACACCTGCAACTTGTCCTCAACAACCAAGATATGCAAGCATATGGTGATAATATATAAAGTTAGCACATATAATAGCATAATCCATCAATATTCATAACAAATACGCCCATGGACTAACAATTCAAATATTTACAAGACATTAATTGGACGAGAAAAGAGTATTTCTATTAAAATGTAATCAACAAAAGTGCATGAATGACAAAATTCCATGTCGGCACGTTCAGAACCAAGAAACTAAGTCCCTTCCAGCTGGGCCTCCACTACTTCAATCCTCCACCAAAGGAAAGCTCATATAAGAGAGACAATGAGGTTCTCCATCAAATAGGGAAGAGCTTGGGGGTTGAACAATGTGTTTAGACTTAAAAGGACAAACGGATGAAAACTCAATATGAAGTCAATAATTTTTCCAGAGTAACTTTTCTCTCAAAGTTGAATTCCTCTCCCCTTCTCCACGGCTTGGATAAGGCCCATTTATAGCTTTCAAATGGAACTGAAGGGTCGAGTCGGAACGTTTCCAGTATATGGAAGGTCAAGGATCATGTATCCCATGATGTGACATGGAAACCTGACACCATTTTTTAATTTTGAGCAGAAAACCCAATGTATGCGGGTTGTAATGGTGAAACTTGCATATACACATGTTGTATAGCTGTTAAGGCATGTATATGTGGAAAAATACAATTTTTAGCTCCGAGAACTGCAAAGGGGACTTCAAGTCTGCATAGAGAAATTGAAAAGGACTTCTAAGAAAATTGCATGGGGTGAGGAAAATCTTGCTATAACAGATGCCCCCTAATGTGTGAGGTCAGACGAGTATCTACGATGGATGAAATACATTATAATTCCCAGAAGTGGAGTAATGGAGACCTAGCTAGAAGAACTAGTTGCTCATAAGAATATTAGAATCCATAATGACTTTGAGCACATGGTTGCCAATTTGAATTACACCGCAGATCCATGTGGAAATATACCAAACAACTATTCATGGCCATGAATAGGCAATACAAAAGTAGATGCATGTCATAGGTTGTCATAGTCATGAACAAGACCTAGTGAAAACCAATCTCAAAATCCATCTGAAGATATATGTATACAATGGAGTACAATTTGATCTCCCATGATCACTGAAGTCATATAGGTACTAGTCCAATGAATGATAGAAACAACTCAGTAAAATTGCGACTATGAACTAATGTCTTCAAGTCTTCTACACGATCCACCAAAGGTGCAAGTCTACATCATGTGAATTAAGGAGTTACGGTCGAACACAATGAGATTTCATTTGATTACCGGTTATTAAGGTATACAGTTAACAAATGCGAGACAACCTATCGATGATGAAAGTAGGTATTAAGGCACCGAGTACATTCTTACAAGTGTGAATAAAGGTGTTGAGTTTGAACACTTGAGTAATCCATCGATCACGAGACATTGATGTATTCCCAACTGTCAATGGCGAGAGAACCTGCCACTAATAATTGTAAGCCTCTAGGTACTCATTTCCATAATAGATGAGCTAAATTCGATGGAAGGAGACCTGCTAAAAGGACAGCATTAAGGAATCTCTCATCGGTCAACACGAGGTACAAAGAAGTAGCTTGATTATTTGGAGGAACTCGGACAAACAACATGTTCATGAACCAACAAACATGTGTGTCTTCCACATGCACTAGATGCAAGCAATGCACGAAAAATACCCTTTGAATAGTAGCTGATAAGGAAAATTATCGACAAAGGTGAGGACACCACCAATAACGCTAATGGCATCCAAGAAACTGCATGAATCCCAATGTGTGAATAGATTTATTTTCGTCGAACACACTTGAAACCCCCTAGTCAGTGACCAATGAGGAGATGTCGATTGATGGGTTCAAGGTTACCTACCCATAAGGAAAGTAGGACTAGGGTGCATGATAGGACTACATATTCATGTAAATCTGAGACACATTGAGGGTATGGCCGACATGCAAAGTCAATAATTCTTAGAAATGGCCGACATGCAAAGTCAAGAGTTCTTAGAAATGGCCGACACAAGATGATGACACCATTTGAACAAGAGCATGAGACATATGGATGCCTCTGGCAACCTAGACTCAATGATAAAACTTTGTGATGCAGGAGGCACCAATCAAACTCTCCATAGGGATTGTAAGAGTAACCAGTCAGGGGAGTAAATTCTCAATAACGAGCTTAGCTTCCTAAGGTCATGCTAGAACCAAAATTTTGATGACAAGTGGACTCAAAAGTTTGTGCTCTGTTCAAAGGTGACACGAATGTTGCCAACATAAGATAATACTCTTTTCCCACCCATATATTTTTGTTTTCTCATAGTCAAATGAATGTTATGATATAGAGGAGGAAAAGAGTGTCACAAGTAAGCAACTAGTTCCAACAATGGAACATACCTATGCTCAATGCAAGGAGGTGCATGCAGGATATGGACACTCGAGGGAATGTTTCCTTTTGGGGTATAGGGTGTCAAGCTGCAAATGATATAAACAAGGCTCTGCTTAGATGATGATGCAAACTGTTGAGGTGGTAGGCTTATTATGCGAAATTGAGAACCGACAATAGGCTCAATACTGCAAACAAGATCATGAGATGCAATTACAACTTAACTCCAAAGAAAGTCATTTTTCATAAATTTAGTCCCCTAGGCCCGAAAAAAGTATAAAACAATACCCAGGAGAACTCTTCTAGCCACTAGTGACTAGAGTGTTCCTTTTTCAAAATTAGTCTACTTGGTCCAAAAAATGGTTAAACTTACAACAAATATATTTCCTTTCAGATCCAATTAACGAGTGTGAAAGAGACAAGTTCACTCGACAATATTTTCACTTTTTGAGAGAGTCATAAAAGAGCTTAAACAAGACTTGGAGGATGTTGTTCTAAGAAGCATATAATGGGGGAGGCTAGGGCTCTCGTGCAGGACTTCTATTGAAAGTCAAAAACTCACATGTAGCTGACACAAGATTGGGAAAACCAAAAGATTTCCAAGTCAAGGAGGATAAAACATTTTCATAGGTTACCTTATCTACAATATATCGAAGAATGCCCCATTATATGGAAGGGTGTAGAAGAATAAATTTGAGGCTCTACAAGATCATTCCAATCAAAGGAAACCACCCTATGACTTGGAGGGAGCATACTAGAAGAGAGTGGAATGCTTCCTTGTTCAGAAGGTACAGAATCAAAAATTCTAAGGAAATGGTCGAAAGATGCATCACCCCTCAAAAGAAGAGTTGGATTGATCAAAGATTGAATCGACAATGTCACTTTATTAGACTTGTCACTCTCCAAGAGAAGAGTGGGATTGATCGAAGATTGCATCAGAACGACCACTTCTTCAACCATTGGTTGAATAGGATGTGAGACAACAAGGTCAAGAGATGCATCACTCCCAAAAACATGAGTGGTGTCAGTCGAATATTGCATCGACACGACCGCTAGTTGAACATGATGCAAGACAACAAGGTCAAGAGATGCATCACCCCCTAAAGGAAGAGGGGTGTCAGCCAAAGATTGCTTCAGCATGAACATTGTATCAAGCAAAGAAGGTTGGGAAACCAAATATGAATTAGAACCCGAAGGGCCCCCAGGCAAGGATCATGCTTCTTGTACCACAGCAGTAGTAGGGCACAAACGAGTAAGGTGATGTCCTTTGCAAAGCCTACAAAGGAACTTCAGCTTACATTTTACACGTTTGTTGAGCACTCAACACACCCTAAAAATCCTATGTCAAATTTTACTTTTTGGGTACCACTTGATCTTTTACACTATCTAATTCGACTTCATTGTGAAAAATGTTGCCTTTGCTTATCATTTTTTACTCTCATTAAGTCTTTCAAAGTTTGTTTGAATCTATGAAAACTCATGAATTAAAAATACTTAAAACATAAATAAGGAATTGACAGCAAAAACGATTTCCCCTAATGCGCTCAAAGATTCGGCATCGAAAGGAATTAAAGATGAAAGAAAATCATTCGAAAAAACCGCAGTCGCCAAATGTTGATCTTCATCGGCATCGACAAAAGAAATTTTTATTTCGCGACGAGCATTGCACAAGGATATCGCTAATGGTTGATCCCATTCGGCATCGATAAGAGGAAAAGAGAGTAAACGTTAACAAAGAAAGAAATGATATCGCCAATAGCCGATACATGACGCACTTAGCAAAATCGCAGAAGACCAAAGCATGACAAACATTCGGACCACGCTAAAGTTTTTCTCCGATCGTCGACTTCCGAAACGTTTTGGCATCAGGAGTTTTGAGGATGCTAACCCAAAAGAAACTACGCGATAGGTTTTCCCATGATTGTCGATCCCTGACTCCTTTGTGGCATCAGTGATCCCAGGTTTCATTTAAAAACACACAACTAGAGGAAAGTCCCAACTCCAACTAATACTCGTGATTTAAGTCACCGACTTCTATTGCCATGTGTCCTAAGGCAGTTTTGCCACATCAGCACCATACAATGAAATCGATCAGCGTCAGAGGGTTTTCATAGAAGAACATCATCGAAAACACCCATAACACATTGTTGACCCTCGATCCACCCACTAGGAAAGTGACACAATGGGATGTTTTAGCACTAGATACGTTGCGATCCAGAGCATTTAAGGGACTAATTAATTCCAAATCTCACATTAGTTGATAATTTGTGCATGAATAAAAAGGACCATTTGAATTTACTGATAGAACACATCACCCTCTGTGCCTCTGTCGTCAACCCACGATGAATCAAATTGCAAATATTCGGCAGTAGATTTGTTTGAATTTCACTCATCACCCAAATTAATTGGTTGATACGACCGGTAAGTTCTTCCTCATTAAATCCTCTTGGGCCATTGTAAACAAGATCATTCTACGGGCAAAGGAGTTTTAGAGCATCAAAGAGGAACGAGACGAGCAATTCAAAATCTTCTGAGCCCCCCCGTGAGTATCAAACGACAAAGTTTAGCAAGTGTTACATGTATGTACCAGTCTAGATATTATGTGTTTTAACTTCATATTTACATTTTTATCCAATGTCACTCTGAACACAGTCTCTAAATATTTTATTTCCAGTGTAGGAACGATGCCTCCAAGAAATTCGAACACTAGGCGATCGTCGAGGGTGTTGAAGCTAAAGGAACCAGAGGTGGGAGAAGGCTCTTTCCCAACGACCGCAAAACAGTTAGAATTTTCCCCAAGGTCGGAACCAGTCATTAGGACATCTACCAAGAAGGCTTTCGCTCAACCTTCAGCCTTTGGAGACACAGAAGAAAACACAGGGGGCAAGGCAATACTCCCACATTGGGGAGAACTCTTCAAGAATATCATTGGGAAGAATTCTCGGAATATATCCTGCACAACGACCCTGACAAGAGAAAGCTCGACGATGAAGTTTTTCCGAACATCTAACGATCGTACCTGCACATGGTAGCTAGCAGAACCCTGGTATTCCCCTGTATAGAACTGCTGCAATGGCTCATCGGCCACATGGAGACACAAAAGTGCATGATCAATGACGATAATGGAGAGTGTGTCGAGGTTTTCCTTCCGGTGGACGTGCAAAATTATTGCAAGCTTAGAGACCCAGAAGAATGAATGAACATTTATTTCATCGTCAACTTTTATGAGCACCATGACACTGGCCGAGTGATGACTTCATTGTGGAGATAGGATAAAAATTACACCAATCAAACCTCTGGCTGGTATCAGATGGCCAACTTAAGAGAGATGTATATCTATCTAATGGCTCTCATATGTCGTTTGTACGGGGAGAAATATTGTTCCAGGTTTTCAGAGGCATGGATGCCTCTAGCTTACACTGTAGCCATTTCTAGGAGAGGTTTTAATTGGGGTGCCATTATTTCCAAGCATCTAGGCATTTGCATTCAATAGGATCAGACGTCGAAAGAAGGAGAGACTCCATCCTTCTACATGGATTCTTATTTATTGGACGTCATCTACACCAGAAATGTCTTTGTCGGAATGAACTTGAGCTGGCACATCTTAGAACTCACGGTCCATGTATATCTCAGCATCTTATGGGAGAACAGGTACAAAAACTCCTACTCCCTCATCTATGATGAATTCATCGCACAAATTCATTTTATTCTTTTCAAGAAAGAATGTCTGCGACTATCAATTATGGCCAAAAAGTTAATATCTAAGGTCGGACACTGGTATTTGGATGAGCGCGATACCTATATCAGAGTTTTTGGGGCCACCAGAGCACCCAATCTTTTACCTTTGCATGTCCCAGACCGGCTTGTTATGGGGGCAATTTTTTACCAGACCATCCTACAAGGATACAACGCTACTCTGGTAAAAGATAAGAAGCGAGAATTTATACCTTATGGATTCCATATAGGTTCTACCTAGTAAAAGATACCACTCAAGCCAAGCAGGAAGGACTAAGCCAATTGGAGTTCTAATTCCAGACCGGTCGTTTCCACAAACCCGACCCAAAGGGTCTAGTCTTGAAACATGCATCCCAAGTATCATGTTGTTGGCCATACACCCACGACAAGTTTGAAGATGAGGTCTTCATAGAAAATTCTTAGGATTGGGATGAAGTGGTGGAAAGGATGGTCGACCCTAAGATGACTAGGTTCAAATCCATGAGCCTGGATGAACAAGCAACAATTATAGAACAACTGGATCAAGGGGCCCTTAGGGCCAGAGAAGAAATGACAACAGCCAAAGCAACAAAAATTCCCCAGGTAACCTCGGTACAAGATAAAAGTTCCCCCGAGGCTCAGGACACGCGAGAGAGGGTGTTACTCATGTTAGAAAATGTGCAGTATATCATTGATCGGTTGTAAGATGATTCGGACATCATAAACATGGCAAGGCCCTTTTCCATAACTCGGATGAAAGCCAGATGGTACCAAGTGGCCCTGAATTCATAAACCTTGATTAAATTAATGGGTTAGACGACCCTGAATTCACAATGCCACTGGTGGGATCCCCGACAAGTGTTTCGGTTCAGCCAAAGATAGTCGAAGCATCACAGAGGACCGGTGCACCGAACCCCTTGAGTGAGTTGATAAAGATATATGATGATGATGAGAGCCCAGAGGTATCTCTTGGGACCCTTGTGCATATCAAAGAAGAAAAGGGACCTAAGAAGACATCTTCTCATGTTCCCGATGTCCAAATCTAGGAGGTCCCACAGAAAGAAAAGGAAGTTGAGTGTCCTAGACACTAAGTTGCATGATGCGTCAAAGACCCAAGCATATAATCTGAAGGATGAGTCGGGGTCAGATGAGCCAAAGGAAGGAGCCCCGCGGTAGGAAATCGGCGTCTCAACGACTGATGAACAAGTAAGTATCAACTCTATTCCTGACGCCTCTATTTCAATCGGTACTCAAAACCTCGATGAGTGACATACAGAAGTCAGACCTTTAGAGCACAACGAGGAAGTTCAAGAAACCAATCTTGAACAAGTATATACCACCAAAATTCTGGGAAATACACTCACCTGGGGAGATTACCAAATCCCCAAACCTGTGGACGAAGTAGACGACATACATGTCATAGCTTATGATAGGAAAAGGAAGGCTATCATCCAGAGGACCACCAAGAAGAGGAGGATCACATTAGATCGCTCCATCCTCATCACTACAAAGGAACATCTGATCAACACAGAACATACTAATACATCTGAACTCATCGGTGCAGGGATGGAAATCACAGATGCCACCCTGGACATAGCTAAAAGAGATGAAAAGGAGTTGGTCACCGCCCTGAAGGAACTAGAACATTTGCACCACTTAGTTAAGTTCTATCAGGACACCACATAGGTCACAGTGTACCTAAGGAGCGAATTCAAAGAGGCCTATAGTAAATTCATAGACGAGTGACACCTATTCACTACAAGGATAGTTGATCTACAGGAATATACCCTCATGGAACTCACAATGTGAAAAGATATGTAACGATGGTACGAGAAAGTGCAACAAGCTGTAGAGAGATTCGACTACATTGGTGCAGTCTAATAGGGCCGAGACAAAGAAGAACACGAAATTCTGGTGTTGAACGAAAGAAGTCTTAATTGCATAAAGAAATCAGTCGAGTATTGGGAAAAAATGGCTCAGGAAATTCACCGAGAAATTCAAGAGAAATGGGCCAGGTGTAAGAAAACCTGGATCAAAATCAACAAGGCAATGAAGGATATCGGACTCCCCGATTTTGGCACGCCCGATGACTTCGTCGACTTGCATGACATAGTCAAATCACACAGTGAGTAAGATTCATCATGGGTCGAAGAACTAGCAAAGGTGACAGACACAGCGCCTGGTCAAGTGCAACAGTTTATGGA
The DNA here is from genome assembly GCA_032191745.1 of Picea mariana. Classification (NCBI taxonomy): domain Eukaryota; kingdom Viridiplantae; phylum Streptophyta; class Pinopsida; order Pinales; family Pinaceae; genus Picea; species Picea mariana. The sequence goes on along the minus strand of JASDQU010739368.1, from coordinate 175,718 downwards.
ACACCTGATCAAAGCTCGAACTATGCTGCAATAGTTAAGTTCCATTCTAGTCAAGTATCAGGCACATGTGGTAGAGATAAGAAAGATTTACATGGCCCCAATGGAACATCATAGATTCCCATACGCCATTTCCTATCTCGTCTCATGAATGTATGCAGTAATGAGTAAGAGATATTAAATATGTTGATAAGTTATCTCATGCAATGTTTTTTCAGTTCTTTCTTTAATGATGAAAATGAATCATTGTGTTATTATTTGATTGATGATTAGAGTTGAGTGAATTATTTTACTTGCCATTGTTTATCACATGCATGTTTTCTTTTGATAATTTATATCTCAGTCAGTAATTGGACTATTCACATGGTTAACATATTAGTACTAGGCCTGTGATAGACGATCATTGCCTGCATGCTTGAGTAAAGGGTTATCCCACGCTCAACCTCTTCTCCAGTAGTTTAGTGTGTTCCCACTTTGTCACCTAAAGTTGGTTTATACCAGCTTTATCTTATATCAGTCCTACCTAAGAGAAAATACAAAAAAAGAGAATGTCTGAACTGAAGGAGAGAATCTTCACAAGAAAACGTAAATCTCATCGATTATTTCGGCTAGATCGCAATATCTGGAGAACCATTCCACCATTAAACATTGCAGAGTCTAATTGGGCCTCAGTGGCAGGTTTGGTTCCTGTTGTTGAGTTAAAGCGATTTAGAACCCATCAACAGAATTGGCGCTAGAAGGAAGGCCTAAGAATGAATGGTTGAATATATATTTCATATAATATTTCAGACAGCCTGTAGATTCAAAACAACCCACATGCATGGCTATTCATTCCCAAGATAGCCCACACACACTAAATACTCCTGAAATGAGTACTCACCCTAGCCTGAGGAAGAATGCTTGTTCCCTGATATACCTTACGCTCTTCCTCATGAGGAATTAAATCAATTTAGAAGAATAACAAGAGAATATGCTTGAAAAATTAGTGCGTTGTCCTTAGCGCTGATACTTCCTCGAAGACAAAAAATAAGAAGACCAGTGGTCGACACCCCCGACCAGTTTTTTGAGCACACAGTAGAATACCTAATAGATTTTTCAATCACCGAAATCAAACATCCTCTTAATCTAATCCCTAAAATGCCAGTCGGCGACGTCTCTGAGCCGAACGATTTTTCAAAAGAAGAAGAGTTTAACTCGGGATCTGAAGATATGGAAGACAACAATGACCACGATGAAGAAAGGGGAAACCCACCTCATAACAATCAACCTTGGTTGGCCAGAGACGCTTTGGCCATCCCATGGTGAGTCCATAACCTTCCCCGACATCCAGAGAAGTTACTTCCTAAATTTCACCCTGAAAACTCAGGATTGCCTAAAGATCATATCAAGAAATTCATACTGGCTATCAGACTGATGAATGTCTAGCATGAATACGTAGTTTGCAGGTTGTTCCCCTACACTTTCGATAATTTGGCTTCCACGTGGTATTTTAACCTACTTGTAGGATCCATAACAAGTTGGACGAAGTTTCAAAAGGAGTTTTTAGATAAATTTGCAGAAAATATTACTACAAGATATTTGATGGCTGAGTTGTTTGTCGCCACCATGAGCTCGAAGGAAAGGGTCAAAGACATTAATCAAATATTTACCACCATCTTAAACAAATTCCAGCCTGAAGCTAAACCTACTCGGGAGTTTCAAATCGAAGTATACACTAATGCTCTCCCACCTTCTATTTCCATGTTTGTGAAGAGGGTTTCCAAACTAACCCTAGTTGAGAATTTTGAAGAATCCAAAATGATAGATTTCCAAATGAAAGGATGTAAAGAAGGTCAAGTCTCTTTAGTTAAGAAGGAAGTTCAACCTCCTCCCAGAAGAGGACTCTTTTTAACTAGACCTACAGGGAAACAAACAGAACAAGGTTCTGAAAAAGGTAATGGAAACATAAAATACCTACAACGCATGGTTAAGAAGTTATCAAACAAAATCATAGACATGAAAGGAAGTGTAGGGGAGGGAAACCAAGGCCAAAGGCCCTATAACCCTTTATTTAAAAGAAATCTACCATTCAAAGAAATTGAACCTCCCCCATCCAACCTAAACATCGATCTAGGAAATGTAGCATCTGATTCTTTCTGTACTTATCACCAGGAAAACCACTCTGAAATGGATTTCCCTCAATGGGTGCATGCCATGAATTTGATGGCCAACCGGTTTCTAGATGAGGTTTCCCTAACCGAACATTCAACCGGTTCTTTTATGAATGTTGCTTATTAGGAATCGATTGATCCACCAGAAGATACAACCATGCTAATATGGGATCCTGACCTAATTATGCCTTCCAGTGACCTATTTGAGGTTCAAGAACCACCCGGAGAGGTCTTGGTGGTGCAAACGCGAAGTAAATTTCAACACATCTCAAATGAGCTCACTACTACCCAAACTTCGGAAGGAAGATCAACTCCCGATCACCCAAAAGCACCTTTTGCTCCCCGTAAGAACCCTATAAGCATCCATACCCGAGAATCGCCCAAGCTAGATTACAACATAGTTGAAGATTTGAATAAATTGAAGGCTAATATTTCAATTATGGACATATCTAGAATCCCTCAGCAAAAAGACTTCCTGCTACAAGCTTTGAAATCAGTAGAAAATCCCACGACAAGCACTGACCTAGGAAGGAATCTAACTCCCACAGATCTAGTAAATAAACCAACGGTGAACACATGTTCTGAAGATAAGAAGGAAAAACCTTTTGTCCCACCGTTCCTTTTAACGTTTGAAGTTTTCAAAAGGAACCTCCACAATTGCTTGGTCGATTCAAGAGCATCTTCCAATGTTATGCCCTTGTCTATTTGAAAAATATTAAACTTCATTCCTCTCAAAAGTGATAAACATGTAATACAACTAGACATAACCCAGGTCAAAGTCATGGGAGAACTCAAAGATGTAATGATCAGAATAACGACGCATCCTAAATTTGTGCAAGTGATTGACATCATTGTAGTAGATATCCCATAAGCTTATGGGTTATTACTAAGTTACGACTGGTCTAAGAAGTTAAATGGATACTTTAGTACATACTGGGATCACCTATGGTTATCGTTGAAGGGACACAAAAATATGATCAGAATTGATAAGGAAAGGTATTTGAAACATACTTACACTGACTTAGAAACCCTAAACGAACCCTCATCGACAAATTTCCCTGTGCTAGGAAATTATTCCTGCGATTCCTACTTAGGGAACTTCTCCCCTCTCTCATTCGATGTCCCTCTCACTTAGAACTCTGAAATTATTTTTCAAGATGAGTTACCAACAACGACGGAAGAAACCCTCTTCTGCCAAGAACCTGCATTAAAAATCACAGAACTAGTAGGAGGAAAAGAGGAAAGTAATAGGGAAGGGGAAGCTGATACATATTTCCCGCAAGTTTGGACCCTATATTTTTATGGATCTAAATCACAAGAAGGGTAAGGAGCAGGGTGTATCCTCATTAATCTGAAGGGAAAATGACATTTTATGTCTTGTAGACTAGGATTTGAATGCACAAATAACAATTCTGAGTATGAAGCTCTAGTACAAGGGATAAAGAAATCCATAGACCTAAACGTCCAAGAATTGAAGGTTTTTGGAGATTCTGAAATAATTGTCAGACAGATAAGGATTACTATACATTTCAATTCTCCACACATGAAGAATTACCAACAGGAAGTGCACAAGCTAATAGAGCATTTTGAAGCTTTCAACATTACAACGATTCCCAAAGCAAAGAACATTCTTGTTGATTGTTTGGCCATCGCTGCCTCAAGGCTATCACCTCTAGAGGATTATGAAGCTTCCTGGTTCACTGTAGAACTGTTATATAAACCCTTGGTTCCCAACAACATTTCTGATTGAAAGGTTTTTGAGGGAGACGAATAGATTATAAACTTTCTGACCAATCAGGACAATTTTAAAGATTTGGCCATTGACGATGAAGCATTTCAGGAATGGTCAATGGAAACTGACCTTCATACAAATCAATCGATTGATAAATCAAAGTCCCACATGATACCAAAGAGGATAGCCAACTTAGAAAACCTTTTTGACCTAAAGGAAAATTTTAAGGGGTCAAAAAACGTGAAAATCGGTAGTTCCTATCCCATGCATGAAACCATAAATCTCGGAACCAACCCAGAAAATGTTAACCTCAGTAAGGCGATACCTAAATAATAAAGGAACGCTTATCTCAAACTTTTCAGACAATACCAAGATGTCTTTGCATGGTCCTACCAAGATCTAAAAACTTATGATACATGTATCATTCAACACACTATCCCATTAAAACCTGAAGTGAAAGCCATCCAACAGAAGCTTCAGAGATACCACCCATCCCTAGAACCCCTCATGTGTTAGGAGTTGAAGAAAATTTTGGATTCCAAAATTATCTTCCAGGTTAGACATTTCGCATGGGTAGAAAATTTGGTTCCTATGAGGAAAAGGTCAGGAGAAATCCGCCTATGCGTAGATTTTAGAAACCTCAACAAAGCTTCAGAAAAGGACAACTACCCAGTTCCTCTAATGGAGAAACTCTTGCAGACTGTGTTTGGCTCTGATATTTTCTCTTTAATGGATGGTTTCTTAGGTTACAATCAGGTTTTAGTTTTAGAGGAAGACCGTTTAAAAATTACCTTCTGAACCAAGTGGAGAACTTTCGCTTACAAACGCATGCCCTTTGGGTTAATCAATGCAGGAGTGACCTTCCAGAGGGACATGGACGTATCATTTCAGGGACTAATCAACAAGTGTGTAGTAGTGTACTTGGAAGATGTGACTATGTATTCAAAGAACAGAGAAGCTCGCATCCAACACTTCACCCAAATTTTCGAAATGTGTAGGAAATACAGAATATCCTTAAACCCTAAGAAAACTATTTTCGGTGTCAAGGAAGGTAAATTGTTAGGCCACATCATATATCAAATAGGCATTCACATAGACCCATAAATAATTAATGCTATAGATCAGCTTCCATTACCTCACAATAATAAGGCTATGCAGTCGTTCTTCGGGAAAATCGATTTTTTGAGGAAGTTCACTCCCAATTTTGTGGAAACTATCAAACCCTTACAAAACATTATTAGTAAGGATGTTGAATTTAGGTGGGATGATGAATGAAAGGAGGCTTTCAACAATATTAAAAATGCAATCTCGCAAGCCCCAGTGTTGCGAAGTCCCTATTTCAACAAAGACTTCTTCCTCTAAACTTTCTCTTCCGACCAATCATTAGTTGTAGTATTAACTCAGATGGATGATGAAAAAAATGAAGCCTCGATATCATTCATGAACACTAACCTCCAAGGTGTTGAACTAAATTACCCTGCTATAGATAAGTAGGCTTATGTGGTTTATAAGGCAGTAAAACATTTTGGATCTTACATCCTCAAGAACCACACCAAAGTAATCGTGCCTCACCCTGCAGTCCAATCTCTATTTACTCAATGGGAGATGGGAGAAAGAAGAGGAAATTGTATGGAAGTAGTTCAAGAATTTGATCTAGATATAAAACCTACCAAACTAGTTAAAGGGCACAGGTTATCCAAACTGGCAGTTGAAGCCCAGGACCAAGTAAATGAAGACCCCGGATGGGAGAATGAAATAGCATTACGGTGTGGATAAGATTCATACATTTCCCCAGGACAAGAGTCTTGGTATGAGAAACTAACTTATCTCCTACACCATGGGACTTGTCCAGAAAACCTCAACCTAAGGGAAAGGAGAGTTCTCAGGTTAAAATCTTCATAATATCGCCTCATAAATTTGGTACTCTTCTAGGTTAATTATGATGGGGTACTTTTAACATGCCTCGAATATGAAGATGCAGAAAAAGTTCTGAAGGAGCTCCATGATGGCCCTGTTAGTGGACATTTTGCAGGGGACACCGTCGCTCATAAGATACTGAGAGTTGACTACTATTGGCCCACTTTGTTCAAGGACACTCACACCTACACTAGAAATTGTAAAACTTGTCAAATAAGCACTGGGAGATAGAACAGAGCAGCGATCCCACTCCAACTAGTGATCGTTTCTAGGCCTTTTGAGCAATGGGGGTTAGATATCATAGGATAAATTACGTCGAGTTCTTCAAAACAACATAAGTACATACTCAGTGCCATTTATTATTTCACAAAATGGGCAGAAGCCATTCCTATGACTCATGTAAACGAGAAGGTGGTAATCCAATTCATAGAACAACAACTAATCACAAGGTTCGGTGTCCCTTTTGTTCTTGTTTTTTATAATGCATCTTATTTTTCTTCCACCTTATTAACAGAGTTTTCCCTAGACAAAGGAATCATAATTAGATACTCTGCAAATTATTATCCCCAGGGAAATAGAGTGGCATAATCAACTAATAATAATTTAGTGAGGATATTGAAGAAAATGGTTGTAGACAACCAGAGGAATTGGCATAATCTACTCCATAACACTTTATGGTAAGATAAAGTTACACCCAAGGAAGCTATAGGGAATTCCCCATACTTTCTAATATATGGAAAGGAAGCCATTCTCCCGAATGGGTTATACCTCCCATCTCTTCAACTTGCTCAAGATTCCATGGGGCATCCCTCATCAACCTTACAACAAATAATTGACACCTTGCTCATGTTAGAAAAAGTAAGGGAGAAAGATAAATCAAAATTCATAGCCCACCACCAGATGGTTAAAAATGGTTCGATAAGCATAAGGCTAAAGAGAAGAATTTTGAAGTAGGAGACCTGGTCCTAAAGTGGGACAGAGAAAACGAACCTAAAGGCAAACATTCTAAGTTTCAGAACCTATGGCTCGGGCCTTTCCAGGTGGCCAAGAAGATTGGGGCAATCACTTATCAGTTATAGAATCTAAGGGGGGAACCTGACGCTCTCCCAGTGAATGGACAAGCCCTAAAACAATACTTCCATTAATAATAATAATAATAATAATAATAATAATAATATTTTTTTATTTGCATGTGTATTTTCATGATTTTGTTTTTAAATAAGATGATTGTGAAATGAAGTTTTGTTTTCTTTTACTATTTGGACCTCTACACTTTTGAATATTGTTTTTAGCAAGGCAACGATTGACCTCAAATCATGCGACATAGCAAACTCTCTTCCTAACTCGTCATTCACATACAAACATGAGAAGCGTTGGGGAACCTACAGTTGTTTCGAGGGGCTCTCTATCTAACCTGCACAGATGAACAACTTTGGAGAAATGTCAGAAGTGTCCACATGGTGGTTTGGTAAAACCTCAAGGGAAATATGACAAGCTAGAAGGAACTACATTCACCTCAAAGACAGAGCTATTAAGTTTCACCTTTAACCATCTCATCTTGCAAATAACAAACGTCCTTCTCTCCCGCTCGCTTAGGGCATTCTGCTGAAATAAAAATCAACTATATAAAATGAATGAACAATAGGAGAGGGTATGAAAATAACTCCGTCGGGGCTATGAACACTCACTGGCAGTGGAGCAAGGTCTGTGACGTCGGGGTGACTCCGTCAGGTTATGGACGCTCGCTGGCAGGGGAGCAACACCGTAGAAAATGAATAAAGATAACAAAAGGCCTAATGCTTGTGAATGCTTTACTAAGACTCTTTTCAAAAGAGGGCATGGGTCAAGGTCACAGGAAAAGAAGGTGGAATTAAGGTTGAAAACCCCACAAGTAGACCCGGAGGCATCAACTGGAGAATTTCAAATGCAAGGGAAGAAGAGGCTCTGATTTAAAACCAATTAAGTTCTCCTCCAGCTTTTACGTTAGCCGAGCCCAAAGGAGGAACAAAGATTCTTCTTTCGCCCAGTAAGTCGCCATTTGTTGAGCACTCAACACGCCCTAAAAATCCTATGTCAAATTTTACATTTTGGGTACCACTTGATCTTTTGCACTGTCTAATTCGAGTTCATTGTGAAAAATGTTTCCTTTCCTTATCATTTTTTACTCTCATTAAGTCTTTCAAAGTTTTCTTGAATCTATGAAAACTCATGAATTAAAAATACTTAACACGTAAATAAGGAATCAATAGCCAAAACACTTTCCCACGACGTGCTCAAATATTCGGCATCGGAAGGCATTAAAGATGAAAGAAAACCATTCAAAAAAACCACAGCCACCAAGAGCCAATCTTCACCGGCATCGGCAAAAGAATGTTTTCTTTCAGGACAAGCATTGCACAAGGATATCGCCAATGGTCAATCCTGTTTGACATCGATAAGAGGAAAAGACAGTAAACATTAACAAAGAAATAAATGATATTACCAATAGCCGATACCCGACACACTTAGCAATATCGCAGAAGACCAAATCACGACGAACATTCAGACCACTCTAAAGTTTTTCTCTAATCACCAACTTCCAAAATGTTTCGGCATCGAGAGTTTTGAGGACGCTAACCCAAAGGAAACTACATGAAAGTTTTTCCCCCGATCGTCAATCCCCGACTCCGACATCGAGAGTTTTGAGGATGCTAACCCAAAGGAAACTACATGAAAGGTTTTCCCCCGATCGTCGATCCCCGACTCCTTTGTGGCATCGGCAATCCCAGGTTTAGTTTAAAAACACACAACTAGAGGAAAGTCCCGACTCCGACTAATACTCGTGAGTTAAGTCACTGGATTCTATTGCCACGTGTCCCAAGCTAGTTTTTCCACATCAGCACCGTACGATGAAATCGATCGGCGTCAGAGGTTTTTCACAGAAGAACATCATCGAAAACACCCGTAACACATTGTCGACCCTCGATCCACCCACTAGGAAGGTGACACGATGGGATGTTTTAGCGCTAGATACATTGCGATCCGGAGAATTTAAGGGACTAATTAATTCCAAATCTCACATTAGTTGCTAATTCTTGCGCGAATCAAAAGGACCGTTTGAATTTACCGATAGAACACATCACACTCCATGTATCCATCGTCAACCCATGATGAATTAAATTGCAGATATTCGGTGGTAGATTTGTTTTAATTTCACTCATCACCTGAATTAATTGGTTGATACTACCGATAAGTTCTTCCCCGTTAAATCCTATTGAGCCATTGTAAACAAGATCAGTCTGCACGCAAAGGATTTCTAGAGAATCAAAGAGGAATGAGACGAGCAATTCAAAATCTTCTGAGCCCCCCTGTGAGTATCAAACTACAAATTTTAGAAAGTGCTATAGGTATGTACTAGTCTGGATTTTCTTTGTTTTAACTTCATATTTACATTTTTATCCAATGTCACTCTAAACACGGTCTCTAAAATATTTTATTTCGAGTGCAGGAATGATGCCTCCAATAAAGTTGAAAACTAGGTGATCATCGAGGGCATCGAAGCTAAAGGAACCAGAGGTGGGAGAAGGCTCTTCCCCAACGACCACAAAGAAGTTGGAATTTCCCCATAGCCGAAACCAGTCATCAAGACATCTACCAAGAAGGATTTCGCTCAACCTTTGGCCTTTGGAGACACAGAGTCAAACACAGGGGGCAAGGCGGTACTCCCACATTGGGGAGAACTCTTCAAGAATATCAGTCGAAAAGTATTCCCAGAATATATCCCGCACAGCGACCCCAACATGAGAAAGCTCGACGATGAAGTTTTTACGAACATCCAATGGTCATTACTGCACATGGTAGCTAGCAGAACCTCGGTGTTCCCCTGTATAGAACTGCTGCAATGGCTCATCAGCCACACAGACACATAGAAGTGTCTAATAAACGATGACAATGGCGAGTCTGTCAGGGTTTTCCTTCTGGTGGAGGTGTAAAATTATTACAAGGTTAGAGACCCAGAAGAACGACTGAACATCGATTTCGTCGTCAACTTTTCTGAGCACCACGACACTGGCTGAGTGATGAATTCATGGTGGAGAGAGGATAAAAAGTACACCAATTAGAACTTTGGCTGGTATTAGAAAGCCAACTTAAGAGAGTTGTATATCTATCTAATGGCTCTCATCTGTCGGTTGTACGGGAAGAAATAGTGTTCCATGTTTTCAGAGGCATGGATGCCTCTAGCTTACATTGTAGCCATTTTTGGTAGGTTTTAACTGAGGTTCCATCATTTCCAAGCAGCTAATCATCTGCATTCAATAGGCTCAGACACCAAAAGAAGGAGAGACTCCATCCTTGTACATGGATTCTTATTCATTGGACATCATCTACGCCAGAAATGTCTTTGTCGGAATGAACTTGAGCTGGCACGTCTCAGAAATCCTAGTCCATGTATATTTCAGCATCTTATGGGATAACATGTACAAAACATCCTACTCCCTCATATGTGATGAATTCATCGCATGCATTCATTTTATTATTTTCAAGAAAGAATGTCCAAGACTATCGACTACGACCAAAAAGTTAATATCTAAGGTCGGAAACTGGTATCTAGATGACCATAATACCTATATCATAGTTTTTGGGGCCACCAGAGCACCCCATATTTTACATCATCACGTCCTAGACCGGCTTGTTGTGTGGGAAATTTGTTACCAGACCATCTTGCAAGGCTACAACGCTACTCTGGTAAAAGATAAGAAGCAGACATTTATACCTTATGGATTCCATATAGGTTTCTACCTAGTAAAAGATACCGCTCAAGCCAAGAAGGAAGGACTAAACCAATTAGAGTTTTGATTCCAGACTGGTCGTTTCCAAAAACACAACCCAAAGAGTCTAGTCTTGAAACATGCATCCCAAGTATCATCCTACTAGCCATATGCCCACGACAAGTTTGAAGATGAGGTCTTCACAAAAAATGTCCAGTATTGGGATGAAGTGGTGGCAAGGGTGGCCGACCCTAATATGATTAGATTCAAAGCCATGAGACTGGAAAAACAGAAAACAATTATAGAACAATCATCTCAAGGGGCCCTTGGGGCCAAAGAAGAAATGATAGCAGTCGAAGCAACATAAATTCCCTGGGTAACTTCGTTACAAGATAGAATTTCCCTCGAGGCTTAGGACACACGGGAGAGGGTGTTACTCATTTTAGAAAATGCACAAAAGATCATTGATCGGTTGCAAGATGATCTAGACATCATAAACATGTCAAGGCTCTCTGCCAACAACTCGGATGAAAGCCAGACAGTACCAAGCGGCCCTGAATTCATAGAAATTAAAAAAATTATTGGGTTAGAGGACCTTGAATTCACAACGCCACTGGTCGGATCACTGACAAGGGTTTTGGTTCAGCCAAAGACAGTCATAGCATCACAGAGGACCGGTACAGAGAACCCCTTAAGTGAGCTGATAAATACATATGATGATGATGAGAACCTAGAGGTATATCTTGGGACCCCTATGCATATCAAAGAAGAAAAGGGACCTGCGAATACATCTTCTCCTATTCCCGATGTCCAAATCCAGGAGGTCCCATGGAAATGAAAGGAAGTTGAGTGTCTTAGACACTAATTTGCCCAATCTGTTGGAGACCCAAGAAGACATTCTGAAGGACGAGCCAAAGGAAGGAGCCCCACGGCAGTAAATCGACGTCTTAACGACCGATGAACAAGTAAGTATCGAGTCTATTCCTAACACCTCTATTTCAATTGGTACTCAAAACCATGATGAGAAACAGATAGAAGTTGGGCCTTCAGAGCACAACGAGGAAGTTCAAGAACCCAACCTTGGACAAGTATATACCACCGGAAGTTTGGGAAATACACTCACCCGGGGAGATCATCAAATCCTCAAACCTATGGACGAAGCAGCCGACATACATGCCATAGATTATGATATGAAAATGTCTAGAGGACAACCAAGAAGAGGAGGATCACTTTAGATCGCTCCATCCTCATCACTACAAAGGAACATCTGATCAACACAGAACATGCTAAGACGTCCAAACTCATTGGCACAGGGATGGCAATCACAGATTCCACCCTGGACAAAGCTAAAAGAGATGAAAAGGAGTTGATCGCTGCCCTAAAGCAACTAGAACATTTTCACCACATGGCTAAGTAATATCAAGACACCAAACAGGTCGCAGTGTACCTAAGGAGCGAATTCAAAGAGGCCTACAAAAAATTCATAGACGAGCAGCACCTATTCACTGCAAGGATAGCCGAGCTCCAGGAAGACACCCTCATGGCACTCACAATGTGCAAATATATGGATCGATGGTACGAGAAAGTGTAGCAAGCCGTAGAGAGAGTCGATTACATTGGTGTAGTCCAACAAGGCCGCAACAAAGAAGAACATGGCATTCAGGTGTTGAACGAAAGGAGTCTTGATCGCATAAATAAATCAACCAAGTATTGGGAAAAAATGGCTTGGGAACCTCACCGAGAAATCCAAGAGAAATGGGTCAGGTGTGAGAAAAAATGGATCAAAATCAATAAGGAAATGAAGGATATCAGACTCCCCGAGTTTGGCATGCTCGATGACTTCATCGACTTGTGCGACATAGTCAAGTCGCACATCGAGCAAGATTCATTACGGGCCGAAGAACTAGCAAAGGTGACAAACACAACGCCTAGTCAGGTGAGATAGTTTATGGAACACCCGATCAAAGCTCGAGCTATGCTGCAATAGTTAAGTGCTAGTCTAGTAAAATATCAGGCACATGCGGTAGAGATAAGAGAGATTTACACGACCCCGATGGAACATCATAGATTCCCATAAGCCAACACCTGTGAGGAGCTATTCATCAAGTGGGAAGAATACGAGAAGAGTCACCCTCTTAAGTGATATCTTGAGATGACTCTTAGACAAACTGATAGGAGAGAACGCCACGTGGTGAATTTTGTTTTACTTATCTACACTTTAGCCTTTATTTTTAGTTAAGTTTATGTTATAAATAAGAGCATCGACCGATTAGTTAAGGGTTGATGATTGTTGCAAGAAACTCTCATTTCTAGTTTTGTTAAGAATTATTTTGGAGCTGCCTTTAATTGAGAAGTCCTTCTGGACCAAAGACAAGTTTATGTTTTCATCAAATGCGTGTATGATTGGATGTGGAGAATAATTATTTCCTATCTCATCTCATGAATGTATGCAGTAACGAGTAAGAGCTATTAAATCTGTTGATAAGTTATTTGATGCAATGATTTTTCAATTATTTCTTTAATGATGAAAATGAATCGTTGTGTTATTATGTGATTGATGATTAGATTTGAGTGAATTATTTTACTTGCCATTGTTTATCACATGCATGTTTTCTTTTTATAATTTATATCTCAGTCAATAATTGGACTATTCACATGGTTAAAGTATTAGTATTAGGCCTGTGATAGACGATCATTGTCTGCATGCTTGAGTAAAAGGTTATCCCATGCTCAACCTCTTCTCCAGTAGTTTAGTTTGTTCCCACTTTGTCACCTAAAGTTGTTTTATACCGAATTTATTTTATATCAGTCCTACCTAAGAGAAAATACAAAAAAATAGAACATCTGAACCGAAGGAGAGAACCTTCACAAGAAAATGTAAAGCCCATCGATTATTTCGGCTAGATTGCAAGATCTGGAGAACCATTCCACCATTAAATGTTACAGATTCTAATTGGGCCTCATTGGCAGGTTTGGTTCCTGGAGTTGAGTTAAAGGGATTTAGGACCCATCAACAAAATTGGTGCTAGAATGAGGGCCTGAAAATGAATGGCTGAATATATATTTCATATAATATCTCAGACATCCTGTAGATTCAAAACAGCCCACTTGCATGGCTAGTCATTCCCAAGACAACCCACACACACTCAGTACTCCTGAAACAAGTAATTCACCCCAGCCCGAGGAAGAACGCTTGTTCCCTGATATACCTTATGCTCTTACTCATGAGGAATTAAATCAATTTAGAAGAATCACAAGAGCATACGCCCGACAGATCGGTGTGTTGTCCTTAGCTCTGATACTTCCTCGAAGACAAAAAATAAGGAGACTAGTGGTCGACACCCCCGACTAGGTTTTTGTGCACACAGTAGAATACCTAATAGATTTTGCAATCACCTAAATCGAACATCCTCTTAATCTAATCCCTGAAATGCCAACCGACGATGTCTCTGAGCCGGATGATTTTTCGAAAGAAGAAGAATCTAACTCGGGATCTGAAGATATGGAATACAACAATGACCATGATGAATAAAGGGGAAACCCACCTCAGAAAAATCAACCTTGGTTGGCCAGAGACACTTTGGCCATCCCAGAGTGTGTCCATAACCTTCCCCGACATCTAGAGATGTTACTTCCTAAATTTGACCCTGAAACCTCAGGACTGCCTGAAGATCATATCAATAAATTCATATTGGCTATCAGACTGATGAATGTCCAACATGAAGACGTAGTTTGCAAGTTGTTCCCCTACACTTTCGAGAATTATATTTCCACGTGGTATTTTAACCTACCTGTAGGATCCATAACAAGTTGGACAAAGTTTCAAAAGGATTTTTTAGATAAATTTACAGAAGATACTACTATAGGAGCTTTGATGGATGAGTTGTTCCCCACCACCATGAGCTTGAAGGAAAGGGTCAAAGACTTTAATCAAAGATTTACCACCATATTAAACAAATTCCAGCCCGAAGCTAAACCTACTCATGAGTTGAAAATCGAAGTATACGCTAATTCTCTCCCAACTTTTATTTCCATGTTTGTGAAGAGGGCTACCAAACTAACCCTAGCTGAGAATTTTGAAGAAGCCAAAATGATAGAGTTCCAAATGAAAGGATGTAAAAAAGTGTAATAACCAGATTTGAATTAACGTTTAAATTTCTACCAAATTATTGTAATTCCTGTAATTTCTATAAGCTTTACAAAGAAATAAACTTTTCAAAATTTACAAATTATCTCAACACTTACGCTAACACTTACGCAAGTAGAATTTGGCAATAAGTAATGAATCTAAGTAAACAATCCATGAATTTGAATTTACATACCTCACTCTGATGCTATCTGCAGCAGCTTGCTCCCTTCTCGTAGAATTTGATGCTGCTCCTTAGGACACCCCAAAACCAGCCACCCTGTCGACTAGTAACACCTAGCCCTAGGACATCAATGGATGTCCTAGCCCTCCGAGCCCAAAACCTCTGCAGCCCCCCGGTGCACTGTAATTCCACTGTAGATTTCACTCTCCCATACTCCAAGCTCTCCTCTCGTAGAATGAATCCCCCTCCATCATCCTTCTCCACTTCC
>JASDQU010739368.1:95780-136728 GCA_032191745.1 Picea mariana | reverse complement strand
AATGAAATTTTCATATCTTATTTTTTATTTCAAATTATAATTTATAAAAATCTATTAAATGTATATCTAATATTAAAAAATATATTTTCCAAAATCATTTATATATTATAACATAAAAAAACTTACATTACAAATCCATCCTTTATGATGTGGATATGGATTTAATGCGTGTATTGTTCAATTTAATTGCATTCTATGTTGTAAAATAAGTACTTGTTCCATGTTCATCATTCTCCAGCACCCAAATTTTACTTTATACATAACCTTGTTTACAGTATAGTTTTATTAAAGTTTAGCTAAGCACCCAAATTTTACTTTATACATAACCTTGTTTACAGTATAGTTTTATTAAAGTTTGGCTAATAGCTCAGGTTTAGAGATTAAAAATAATTGGGGGCCTTTTTATGGTAGTTGTATAACAGTTTTCACATGAATGCTACGGATTGAAATTTTTTATGGGATTTGTAGATTCAAAGTGATAAAGATTGTATAATCTGAAAAATTGCAATGGAATACTAAATTTAAAGTGATAAAGATGTTATAATCTGGATGCTCAATCATTTTTGACATGCATATCATTTAAATTCATTTTTAAGTGATACCCAAAGTTTTAAAAACCAATTGCATAATGTTAATTAGTTGTAAAACTCACTCTATTTTTTTAACTGTAAGTGATCATATGAATGTTAGTGTTGAGGTGATTTTCGTCAGCGATTTGATGTGAGTTTTAAAACACATCTAATCTCGAGCTCACACGCACATTGCAAAGAGTCTTTTACCAGGTTACAGTTGCTGGAGGAGCTGGATTTTCACTAATGCAAATAACGCAAAAGTCAGTGGCTTTTGGATATATTTTCATGTTGGTGGGATGGTCCGATCTTAGTCTTAATTTATGCAAAATTGTCGAAGATTCTCTGTTTTTTCAATCAATATCCCTTCTTCTCTCCTGCAATTATTTGTTGTAAAATACAAAATACAAAAATCTTTTTAAACGATATCCCGATATCCCTTCTTCCATCTAATGAAATTATTTGGCATAATTTCATTTTACAAATTAAATATGATGATTCAAGGAATTGACTACAAAAAGATTGCAGCATACCACGAGCGTTTCAGACTACACAAATGATCATTTATGCTAATGGAAATTTATCAACCTCAAGCTGTTGAGGAAATCGTCCAGCTCTTAACGATAAATATATACAAAACTGGATAATTCGTGAATACCAACCAAAACTTGTGGAGCAATTATCAAATAGTGTTGGTGATACAACTTCCTGCTAACCATCAAAACGCATAGCGCCCATGCACACACAGAGATAAGATTACTTCCCTGGACAATAAAATGTGCTACATAGTAAGGTTTTAGAAACTGGAAAAAGCAAGGAAGCAATGTGAATCTTAGCTCGTGTAACACTTTCATCGAGTGATAGCAGTGTAATAAGACCTCCCAGACAGAGGCTTCCATATCCATCATAAACTCCTCATTCTCATCATTGCACTCCCCCAGAGTTCCATAGCAGATATGGCCCGCGAAGGAATCGAACCCCTACGGTTCATAAGATGCAATGCCACCTAACCAACTAGAGGTAACCATAAGTTCCTGGTCATTGACGGGTGTATGCTGGGAGTCTGCCATGCAAAACAGAGAGACCAGCAGGAGCAAATTCTTCCCAAATGATCCATTGCTTAATCAAGAACAAGTTGAGCTAAAGTTTTATACGAAGAGGGTATGAGAACACAATCATAGAAACCTGAGAAGAAAACGCGAAATCAAGAACAAGTTGTACTTAAATTTTATATGAAGAGGGTATGAGAGCACAACCGCACAAACCTGCGAAGAAAACACAGTTAAGTAGAGAAGGCGTGGCACTGGGAGATTCCACTTGAATACATTCTCCATGGATAGTCATCCCCAAGGAGATGAAGAGCAGGAAACACGAAGTATTTTGCCTGTGATATCAATGTTAAGAAGAAGCGAAGCTTTCCAGGCTTCAAAAAGGCCTTCACCTTCCACTGTTAATCAAAAAATATTGGACAAGGAAATTTGTGAAATTCAAATTCAAAACCTGGCACCTTTACTAAATTCAAAATTCAAACCCTGAAGCCTTTACTAAATTCAATGATTCAAGGATGATGACATCAAGTCATCCATCCATATGGCACATTCTGATGGCCATCAATGGATCATTGATGGAAGACAACCGAAACAAATTTCCCAACGTTGGAGGGCAGAAGTCGTCGAATTGAGCGCTAACCTCTAGGGTGGTGGCGTGATGGTCATGCTCCATGGTAGCATGGATGGGCAGCTTGCTGATAGAGTCTTGATATTGCTGGCCAAGTGGGCATGTGCATGTGCATATAGTAAGGTGGTATTTTTATCAAGGTAGTATATTAATTATGTAATTAATTTTAAACATGGAAATATGTGAAGGAGTTATAAGACTTCAAACATATTGGGAAATTGGAAAAAACAAATAATTTTATTGTATAAAAAATATATATTTATTTTTTTAAGAAACAATATCTTTCATATAAAATGAAAAAACAAACTAATGTTAAATTAATCACAAACTCATTTCATAGTTGATCTTTTTGAGATAAGAATAGGAGAAAGAAATCTCACTTGTGCGAAAACCCCAACTCTATATACGTCGACGCCCCCTCCCCCCCGTTCGCGTAGACGGATCCATCGCACCCAAGGTCGTCGTGTTGCACCAAGCCGGCGCCACTGATCTCACAAGATGAACCTAGAAGGGGGGGGGACATAGCCGCAAATGATAGAGAAGGATTACAGGCGAAGTGGCCTGCCTTTGAACCACTGCCTCACCTATAAGATCAATGCTTAGCCAAGGAACAAGGATTCAGTAAATAAATGGAAGTTGAGTCGAGCACATCTCATCCAAAGGCATCTCGTGGATGGGAACCAGGGAAATGCATTCCCCAATCGAACAAACCGCCAAGGTACACCATTAGCTCAACCAGAGTTGGTGAACACACCCAATTCATGAGGGAGCATGCTCTCATCGACAAGTTTATGGGCCTATGGCCTTCTGAAAGAGACCTCATGAGATGGATCAAAGATTGGTGGAACCCCAAGGGAGATTACGAAGTGCATCTTAGTTCAAAGGGGTTTTTCACGATCATCCTCTACAATTTGGAAGACAAGAACAGAATTTTTGACAATGGGCCATGCTTCTACATATATGTTGGGCTATTCCTTAGGTTTTGGACAGACTGTTTTAGCGCAGAGAAAGAAGACTTCACCATTGCACCGGTATGGATAAGACTATATTCTCTACTGCAGGAATTCTGGTTGGAGGAAATCCTCTTGGGAATAGGGAACAATGTGGGAAGATTCGTGAAATCATCTGAGGCCACAAAGTAGAGGAAATACACTTCCTACGCTCGAATCTGTGTTTGCATGGACATATCGAAGGCTCTACCAGGCTCAGTAACCTTAGAATATCATGATGAAGACTGGAATCAAACAATATACTATGAGCATATTCCTTTTCACTACAGAAAATTCCACGAGCACGGTCACCTCTTATGCGACTGTCCCTTGAATTCCCAGAACCCAAAAGCAAGGGAGGGGAAGAAAAATGATGGTTATACTACAGTTACAAGAAGGAAAAAGCAACCCCCCAAAAAACAAAATCAAGAAAGCACTCAGAAGATTCCCACCAGAAACTCCTTCGACATTCTCAACCAGCTCCCGGAGGAAGAGGAGGTAGGAAATACGCACAAAAAAGACAACTAGGACAAGGAAAAGGGAAAAGACAAACATCAAACATAACCAACCAAAGAACATCATCAAGAAACAAGCCCAACAACCTAACAGAATGTGGACAAGCCATAGGATGTGGGGGATACTTTAATGCAACTAGATGAATAAGATCTGGGGTATATAGATCTAAAAAAACTGGAGGAGGCCTTCAAAAGAAAGGAACTGGAAACCATCTCAGTAGAACAAATTAGAAAGGTGCATAAAGTTTTCATTGACTCTACTGCAGGATCCACCTCAAGATTAGGGATCTCCTTAGACCCAACCATTGATCTCAAACGTACCACCCGTGAAAGCAAGCGTCAAGGCCGCAAATTCGCACATCAACTCATCAAGGAAGTAGGGAACTACATGCTCAACTCATGGAAGATCCAGAGACTCGCGGAAGGGTATCTCAATACACCCCATAGCTCATCATGATGAAGATCGTAACATGGAATATAAGAGGGCTTAATGGAATACCCAAACAAAGGACTCTTCAAGACAACATCCGTGTAGAGAATCGAGACATTCTCCTTTTACAGGAAATAAAATGCGTTGGGGATGAAACGAAGGACATATTCTGACGTTGTTGGAGGACCTGTAACTCCACTCATACAAACTCAAATGGGGTCGTGGGGGGGGGCTAACAATATTGTGGAACTCGGATATAGTTATCATAGACCAATCCTTTTCCATAGTGGGCACACTTACGGCTCACTTCAGAGTAATAGAATATAACAAAGAAGGGATGATTACAAATGTTTACGGGCCCCAAAGTGCTCAAGACAGATTTGTTCATGGAAAAAATAGCCACTATAAGGGCATTGTTGGGATCATAGCACTGGTTCATTGGCGGTGACTTCAACATCATCCTCACATTGGAGGAAAAGACGGGAATTACCAAGCGGCTAGACCAAGACACTGGTAAGTTTTGAACCCTCATTGATCAACTTAATTTAATAGATATAGAAACTAGAAATGGTATATTCACCTAGTCCAACGCAGATTTGGGCATCAACATGTGGCAAATAAATTAGATCGTTTCCTCATCTCAGAATCACTTTTTCTAGAGGATCTGATCATCGAAGCCAACATGCTCCCAAAAGTGAGCTCGGATCACTGGTGGGTCTTGCTTTGTCTAGACACTGGGGCCATGCCCAAGCTTAAACCCTTCAGATTTTAGAAGTTCTGGCTCACTCACCCAGACTTTCAAAATCTCTCAAAATATTGGTGGGAACAAGTTGAAATAGACCATGGCACATGCATGTATAAATTCCAGAAAAGGCTAAAAAAATTCAAGGCACAACTAAATATCTGGAACAAGAATGTATTTGGAAACATTTTATAGAGGAAACAGGAAATTGAGCGACGCCTGGAAGCAATGCAAAATTTCTTTATTACAGGAGAAAGAACGACAACCTTAATAATGGAGGAAGAGTCACTCCGAGCAGAACTGGAAGAGCGGCAGGAACAAGAGGAAATACTTTGGAGGCAGAAATCCAGAGTACAATGGCTCAAGAAGGAGAAAAGAACACCAAGTTCTTCCACAGATCCATGGTGCACAGAAGATACATAAACAAAATCACTCAACTAGAAGACAACCAGGGCAACCCCATCCAGGATCACGCAAGCATAGCAGAGGAATTGACAAACTACTATAAAGATMTYTTAATTGAGCCCATAAAWGACAAAATGCCCRCTATTCGCAAGACCACAAGGCACATCCCCTCCCTGGTCACACAAGAACAAAATGAAGCACTTACCAGGCCAATTACTCAAGAGGAAGTGGATCAAGCAATCAAAGAGATTTTCCCTAGCAAATCCCCAGGGCCGGATGGCTTCACAACAAATTTCTTCCACTATTGTTGGTCGTTGATCTATGAAGAAGTTTGGAAAGTAGTTTAGGAATCCAAAACTTCGGGGTAAGTTCTCTTAGCCTTCAATGCCACCTTCCTCACTCTCATTCCAAAGGAAGAAAGGGTTACACATCCTAAGCAATTTTGACCAATAGCACTCTATAATGTAATCTACAAAATCATCACTAAAGTCATCGCCTTGCGACTCAAACCGATCTTAACATACATCATCTCTAAAGAGAAAGCAGGATATGTGGAGGGAAGCAAAATCATGGATAGTGTCATCCTAGCACACGAGATCATTCACTCGCTGAAATCAACGAGAACCCCAGGTATGCTCATCAAGATCGACCTCTCTAAATCCTTTGACAGAATAAGTTGGCAATACATGAGCTCCCTCCTTGAATCCTTTGGCTTTGATAATATCTAGGTGGCCTGGATCATGCAGCTCACTTCCTCAACCTTCTTCTCCATCCTTGTCAATGAAGTTCCCTCCCGACCCTTTTCTCCCTCCCATGGAATATGACAAGGGGATCCCCTCTCCCCCTTCCTTTTTGTCATAACGGTGGAAGTCCTGGGGCACTACAATAAAGCCTCAGTAGTAATGGCTCTCTCAAAGGCCTACCTATCCACAACCTCCAACTAGCCCCCTCCCACAGTCAATTTGTTGATGACACCCTTTTGTTGAATACCCCAACTTCCCAAGAGGCTAACAAGCTCAAGACCATCCTCACCGACTTTGTCGAAGCTTCAGGAACTTCCTTAAACCTCGACAAGTCACAGCTCTACTTCTTCCGTCCAATTATCTAGGTGTTCCCCTCACGGGAGCGGCTACATGTAACATTTCCTAGGACAACCTATTGCTTTCCATCTCTAATAGGATCAATAACTAGACCTTTAGATCACTTAATCTTGTAGCCCGCCTAGTTATTCTAAAGTCTGTACTCCAAGCCCTATCAACTTACCTATTCATCACTCTAGCAGCCCCCTAGTCTGTCATCAGAGCTATCAGAAACCTCCAGCATAGATTTATGTGGCACAACCACCATCTAAACAAAAAATGGGCACTGTTGGGATGGGATAAAATATGTAGGTCCAAATCCTTAGGGGGGCTAGGACTCAGAGATCCATGCAAACTCAATCAAGTAATGGGGGATAAACTTTGGCTGTGATGGCTCAAGCACCCCACAAAACTTTGGGAAAGAATCTGGAAAAGGAAATATGTGCCCAATAAAAGAGAGGAGACTCTAATTAGATTCAATGATCAGATCCATGGATCAAATATCTGGAACACAACCTGGAGCAATAGATCACTCATACAAAAGCATGCTTTTTGGGAGATTTGAAATGGAGAACACTCCATGTTTTGGTAAGACTCCTGGTAGCAAAAATCGCCCCTAACCTCCATAGAAGATCTCAGCCCCCTCTATCAACAAATGCAATCAAGGGATACTCTCACGTAAAGGACCTCTGGAAGGAAAACTCTCTGCAATACCCCTAACGTGGATGGGAAATTGAACCCCATGAATTACACCTACATGTGGAAATGGACCTGAGGGGCTGTGCAAATCAGCGGAAAATTCACATCAGGGAAGGACCAAACATCCTTAGATGGGGCCATTCCTCAATAGGTAACTTCTCAGTCAAAGAAGCATACCATCTCCAGGAAAAACACCAATGGAAACCGAAGGAGCACATATGGAGAAAAATCTGGAATCCAAATTTCTAGCCGAAAGTTTTGATTTTCCTCTGGTTAATTTCCCAAAATCGCATACTCACTTGGGACAACCTTCAAAAACGAGGGTTTGTAGGCCCTTCAATATATCCCCTATGTCAACAACAGGACGAGACAATGAAGCACTTACTAAACGATTGCATCCACAGTGTGGCCATCTAGGATATGGAAACACAACTAATGCGACGCTCCAACAGGAATCGAGCCAGCGTCATAAGCACCATTGTAAATTGGGATTCAATCTCCTACGAAAATCCAATTCTAGACCGCATCTGGCAGCTAATACCAAGCTTCACAGTCTGGTAAATTTGGAGAGAAAGAAACAAAATAATTTTTTGCTCCATTCCCTCCCCCCTCACTCAAATTGGGAAAGGATCCTAAACCCGATCTGAGAAACGATCAGAGCTGAGCACTAGACCCAGAAGGACCTCAAGTGCAATCATGTGGAATGTCACATCCTCCAAGCCTAGAAGCTAAATCTCACCGATGATTCGAGAAAGAATGATACTCACAATACTAAAATCGCTCGTAGTCCAAGCACTTGGTCCCCTCCCCCCCTGGTTTTGTTAAACTAAACTTTGATGGTTCTTCAAAGGGGTAATCTAGGGCCGACGGGTTTTGGTGCGATTATAATAGATAGCAAGGGGAAAATTCTACACTTCGCAGCAGCATATTTGGGACTCAATATAAACAATACTGCAGAACTCTGGAGCCTACTCAGGGGGGTTAAGTTAGCAATATGTCACAACATCTTCTAGCTCATAGTGGAAGGGGATTCCTAGATCATCATCCAACTCATCTCCAAAATCATCCGTGGATCACACCCCTTGGAAATATCACCCAATTGGAGATTAATAGGACTGTTGGAAGACTTCAAGTCCCTCCTTCAGCCCCATCTCATTCTTATCCCCTCCCATGTGAAAAGAGATGCCAACAAAATTGCAAATTGTCTGGCCAACGAGGGAGTGGACTCAAAGGAAGAGCTAATCCATTGGAACACTCAAATCTCTCCACCGACCATGATATTATCCCGTTGTCTGGATCTCGCTCGAAGAGACTATCCTACCCCGAATGGGGTGCCATGTAGCCCAAGGGAGGCCACGCATCCCTCCCATGAAATCAACCATAAATATGGTCGGTCACCATCCCACACCCCATTCTTGGATGGAGGGCGACCATAAAAGCTTGCAGAGGAAGGGAGGAAAGATCCCCCACGTCATTTTAATGGAGGCCTCGATGATTAATGGTAGGAGGGGGATGATGAGTACGGGTGGTAGCATAACAGTCATGTTCGCCCCTCGGTTAACTATCCATCTTGGCCATGGCATTCAACACTTCTCCTCAGCGCTCTGTCACCTCGCTCTGCCTGAGAATTTGGTTTTGGCACAGTCAGTTCTCTTGGTTTTGCTTCAGTTGATTCTTCGCCCCCCAGACTCCACCATGCCAAGAGAGCAAGAGGAAATCCCATGCGAGGTATTGCCTGGTACAGTCATGCATCCAGGTAGAGATGCATGCATAATTTGGAGAGAGCTATGTCAATTTCCCGGACTCAACGAATTGCGCAGCCACATACTCCTCAAATGGCCTTCGTGGAGGAGGAATTCTTGGAGGAACCAATTCAGGTTCCACCGGAATCCCTCCTCTACATTGTCTCGGTTGAATACTTACGCCCCAACACCAATGTTGTTGCTACAGGTACAGAGGTAGCCATGGATGGTGCCACTTGCTTTGTTTAGGAGGAATTCCTCCACACAGTGCAAGATACGCACATTCGCCTCAACACCAGTGGGGTTGTTACAGTAGCAACAATGACCATGGAGGGCACCACTTGCATTATTCAGGAGGAGTTCCCCACTCTAGCGCCTCCACCATGCTAAACATAGTTGAGGAATGCGACCAAACTCCACCCAGCCTCTTAAGCTTGGAGCAGCTGGAGCCTATTTTTGACATCATAGGTTATAGGGCGGACCAACTGCATCGATACAACCTCATCAACAACCACGTTGACATGTTGTTCGATGCCTTTTCGAAAACACCAACTAAGCAGAGGTGCTCGACCTGCGCGCAACCCTTCGTGCTCCAGCCCAACGATGGCATCCGTCACAGTGGCGCTCCGGATGGCAGGTTCCATGGTTCTCACAGCCCCTCTAATGTCTAAACATGCATAGTTCTCTTAGCATCACTGGCACGGTGATGGAGCTTTTTTTCTTGTCAACCTAGTCTGGTACTTTATTCATTTCTTGCCTAGTTTTAATTTTCAGAGTTTATCAGTATGCTTAGTTTACACAGACAGTTATGTCAACACTACCATTCGCCACCTGCTTTGATTTCCAATTGGCAGGGCAAGTGGTGGATGCCCTTTTTTGGCTAAAATAATAATAGGCGGCCACTTGTTTCAATTTCCACTAATTTGGAGGAACAAGTGGTAGGCCAGTGACATGTATCAATTTTATACAATGACAACTCATTAATAAGAATTACCTCTTTTTATTTACAAAAAAAAAAAAAATCAATCACAAACTCAATATTATAATCCCTTGACAGGGACTAATAATCAATATTATAGCCCCTTGACAGGGACTAATAACATCATGTTACATAACTCTACCTCCAACTAAGGGTTTTACTTTTGATCCTCCATATTTAGTACATACTCCAATTCCATAATTACTACATGTAGATAAACAAATTTTATAAAAAAAATGCAGAAGAATAAAAAATAGATAGATTCCACCTAAACATTAAAATGAGAGTTTGGTATAATTTACATTACTTTGCAGACGTCACCATCTTCATCTCCACAAGTTTCAAGAAGAAATGGAAAAAAAAGTGTCAGATTACATGTCTCAAAACAATACACAGTTTATGATCATTCTACATAAGAATCCAAATAAGTAATCCATACTCTTACAATTACCAAGTTTGGGTAAACTAATTTGTAGTAGCCACACCACAATGTTATGCAACGTCATAAAAAAATGTAGCTTGCAACTCATCTTTCTTCTTTAGTTTGGTATTTTCCCTACAAAGGAATATGCAGGAGGAACAAATATACCCCCACAATTTACGTAGTAGTAGGTCCTAGGTTAATAATAGTGCTACTAAATTCATAATTGATTACGCATAAAACAACTAGCTATAGCTTGATGCATGTCTTCATAAAAACTGGAATCAAGAAGCATTTATTTCATTATCACATGTGGATACCTACCAGCATTGGAGTCATGAAGGAAACAAGTTCATCAAAATATGGTGAAAATGGTGATTTGAACAATTTTAAAAATGTTCCAAAGCATTCTCTAATCTAAAAAACTAGGTTAGGCCAATTGAGGCTATTAGATAAAATGCACTAAACATACAAAAAAAAAAAAAATTGAAATCGTTGTACAATTGAAAATATAATATTTCATTGGAACAGGGTTTATGAACACCTGGCATTCAAAACAATATGTAAGATACCTTACACAACGAAAGATTATGAACCTATGAGATAAGTAAAACATCCATACTCCATTGTATATCTAAGTAAGATAGTGTATATCTAAGTAAGATAGTGGATTAGCAACTGCAAGCAGCTTAGATCCCCTTTGTTTCTCATTTTTGCCCAAAAAAACATAAGATATATGTAAAGGCATGTGTACCATGCTACAACAAAAGGAGAGGATTTTACTGCAAGCAACTACAATTTATTTGGTTTCTTATTTTTAAAGGTTATTATTTGTTTCTTTTAGACTATAGTTCAACGATGCCAAACTCCAATTCCTAAAATGAAATTGCGATTGTTTCCGTGGACTTGTCATGACAGGAAGCATATCGGCTTCTTTGTTGTAATCTTTTTTAAAAACAACAACACAAAATGAATTAATTGTGTATCTTTCATTTATCATCTCTTACAAAGATGATGGCTTTAAGATGAAGATGGTGTATTTTACTTCAGTGATATTTCTTACAAGGATGATGGCTTTAAGATGAATATGGTGAGTTTGCAAGTCTTTAATTCAGTGATATTTACAAGACACATTTCATAACTGTGTATGCATTCCATGGACTAATAAATTTGAAAATCAAAAGATAAGATAAATTTATTAATGTTTAACAAATGATTACAAAAAAGGTCTATGAGACTAAAAGTGTACATCAAAAACCAAAGTACAATATAGAAATCCAAAAAAACTTTTATAAAAAATGTTTAAAATCATATCAAAACATATACCTAATAGCAATATGCTAAAAGATAAAATATCCAACTACAATAAGATAAGAAAGTACATGACATGGAATAGAGTGAAGACTAAATAAGATAAGAAAGTACATGACATGGAGTAGAGTGAAGACTAAATTTATTGAAATATAAATATTTTCAAGAAACCTTTTTTATCATCATAAATCATGTGATAAAATATTACTATCATAAATTAAACAAGCTACTAAAAAATTTCACAAACACCAAGCAAATACTATAGTTTTGAGACTCGATGAAAAAACTAAAATAAATGTCTAAGGAACAATGAAAATAAATGTGATTGACAAGTATTCAAATATATAGGTTGATAACTTATTTTCCAATTGAAAAGCCCCTTTTGTGGACAAGAGAGGTTATGTAACTCCATATTTAGTATGGGAGCATGTTTACTAGGATTTGAACCCGTGCCATCATTAGGGAAAGAATTCTAACTTTCCACTAAACCATAATTTGATGAAAAATATATACATTGATAAATATGAATGATAAACATTGGAATAATTTACCAACTTAGATCCATCTTAACCCGAGATCTATCAAGCATCAAGAGGGATTAAATCTCTCAAGGTGATAACTTTTTTATTTATAATAATACAACATCCTTATATGTTTTTTGTTGTAAAGTAATACTTTTAGATGACATGCATATCTTTATAGAGAGACGTGACACATATTCCCCATATTGGGTTGTAGAATTCATATCTTGGCATAATCAATTTAGGCAATATGTGGATATACATTTATATATGTTAACAAAATATATAATAGAGAAAAAACATTTTTTTTAAATATATTCTAAAACACATATACAACAAAAATACAAAATGATCCTTGACAATTTAGAATCTAACTAATATTTTTCACATGAAAATGAAAAGAAGTCAAAATAAAGACACCTTGTTACGAGGAAAATCACTCTATGGCATGGGGTAAACCACAACAGACGGAAATGACTGCAGAAATCAACTCTAATCTCAAGTATGCTATATAAACAAACATGCTAACAAGGCAAGATAAAGAACCTACCTCGTCCAGACGTTTGATGAAGTCCACCATTGAGCACTCGAATCAAAGCAATACACCTGCAACTTGTCCTCAACAACCAAGATACGCAAGCATATGGTGATAATATATAAAGTTAGCACATATAATAGCATAATCCATCAATATTCATAACAAATACGCCCATGGAATAACAATTCAAATATTTGCAAGACATTAATTGGACGAAAAAAGAGTATTTCTATTAAAATGTAACCAACAAAAGTGTATGAATGAAAAAATTCCATGTTGGCATGTTTAGAACCGAGAAACTAAGTCCCTTCCAGCTGGGCCTCCACCACTTCAATCCTCCATCAAAGGAAAGCTCATATAAGAGAGACAATGAGGTTCTCCATCAAATAGGGAAGAGCTTGGGGGTTGAACAATGTGTTCAGATTAAAAAGGACAAAGGGATGAAAACTCAATATGAAGTCAATAATTTTTCCAGAGTAACTTTGTTCTCAAAGTTGAATTCTTCTCCCCTTCTCCACGGCTTGGATAAGGCCCATTTATAGCCTTCAAATGGAACTGAAGGGTGGAGTCAGAACGTTTCCAGTATATGGAAGGTCAAGGATCATGGATCCCGTTATGTGACATGGAAACCTGACACCATTTTTTTATTTTGAGCACAAAACTCGATGTATGCGGGTTGTAATGGTGCAACCTACATATACACATGTTGTATAGCTGTTAAGGCATGTATATGTGGAAAAATACAATTTTCAGCTCCGAGAACTGCAAAAGGGGACTTCAAGTCTGCATAGAGAAATTGAAAAGGACTTCTAAGCAAATTGCATGGGGTGAGGCAAATCTTTCTATAACAGATGCCCCCTAATGTGTGAGGTCAGAGGATTATTTGCGATGGATGAAATACATTATAATTCCTAGAAGTGGAGTAATGGAGACCCAACTGGAAGAACTAATTGCTCATAAGAATATTACAATCCATAATGACTTTGCACACATGGTTGCCAATTTGAATTACACTGCAGATCCATATGGAAATATACCAAACAACTATTCATGGACATGAATAGGCAATACAAAAGTAGATACATGTCATAGGTTGTCATAGTCATGAACAAGACCCAGTGAAAACCAATCTCAAAATCCATATGAAGATATATGTATACGATGGAGTACAATCTAATCTCCCATGATCATTGAAGTCATATAGGTACTAGTCCAATGAATGATAGAAACAACTCAGGAAAGCTGCGACTATGAACTGATGTCTTCAAGTCTTCTACACGATCCACCAAAGGTGCAAGTCTACATCATGTGAATAAAGGAGTTACGGTCGAACACAATGAGATTTCATTTGATTACCGGTCATTAAGGTATACCGTTAACAAACTCGAGACAGCCTATCGATGATGAAAGTAAGTATCAAGGCACCAAGTACATTCTTACAAGTGTGAATAAAGGTGTTGATTTCGAACACTTGAATAATCCATCAATCATGAGACATTGATGTATTCCCAAATATCAATGGCGAGAGAACCTGCTACTAGTGATTGTAAGCCTCTAGGTACTCATAGGACTCTAGGCCTCATTTCCATAATAGATGAGTTGAAGTCGATAGAAGGAGACCCATTGAAAGGATAGCATTAAACCATCTCTCATCGGTCAACACGAGGTACAAAGAAGTAGCTTGATTATTTGGAGGAACTCGGACGAACAACATGTTCACGAACCAACAAACATGTGTGTCTCCCACATGCACTAGATGCAAGCAATGCATGAAAAATACCCTCTAAATAGTAGCTGATAAGGAAAATTGTCGACAAAGGCGAGGACACCACCAATAAGGATAATGACATCCAAGAAACTGCATGAATCCCAATGTGTGAATAGATTTATTTTCGTTGAACACAAGGGAAACCCCCTAGTCAGCGACCAATGAGGAGATGTCGATTGATGGGTTCAAGGTTACCTACTCATAAGGAAAGTAGGACCAGGGTGCACGATAGGACTACATATTCATGTAGCTCTGAGACACATTAAGGGTATGGCCGACATGCAAAGTCAAGAGTTCTCAGAAATGGCCGACACAAGATGATGACACCCTTTGAACAAGAGCATGAGACATATGGATGACTCTGGCAACCTAGACTCAATGATGAAAATTTTTGATGCAGGAGGCACCAATCAAACTCTCCATAGGGACTATAAGAGTAACCAACTAGGGGAGTAAACTCTCAGTAACGAGCTCAGCTTCCTAAGGTCATGCTAAACCCAAAATTTTGATGACAAGTGGACTCAAAAGTTTGTGCTCTGTTCAAAGGTGACATGACTGTTGCCAACATAAGATAATACTCTTTTCTCGCCCGTCTTTTTTTGTTTTTCATAGTCAAATGAATGTTATGATACAGAGGAGGAAAAGAGTGTCGCAAGTAAGCAACTAGTTCCAACAATGGAACATACCTATGCTCAATGCAAGGAGGTGCATGCAGGATATGGACACTCGGGGGAATGTTTCCTCTTGGGGTATAGGGTGTCAAGCTGCAAATGATATAAACAAGGCTCTATTTGGATGATGATGCAAGTTGCTGAGGCAATAGGATTATTATGCGAAAGTAAGAACCAACAATAGGCTCAATACTGCAAGCAAGATAATGAGATGCAATTACAACTTAACTCCAAAGCAAGTCCTTTTTCATAAATTTAGTCCCCTAGGCCCGAAAAAAGTATAAAACAATACCCAGGAGAACTCTTCTAGCCACTAGTGACTAGAGTGTTCCTTTTTCAAAATTAGTCTACTTGGTCCAAAAAATGGTTAAACTTACACCAAATATATTTCCTTTCAGATCCAATTAACGAGTGTGAAAGAGACAAGTTCACTCGACAATGTTTTCACTTTTTGAGAGAGTCAGAAAAGAGCTTAAACAAGACTTGGAGGATGTTGTTATAAGAAGCATATAATGGGGGAGGCCAGGGCTGTCATGAAGGACTTCTATTGAAATTCAAAAACTCACATGTAGCTGACACAAGATTGGGAAAACCAAAAGATTTCCAAGTCAAGGAGGATAAAATACTTGCATAGGTTACTTTATCTACAATATATCGAAGAATGCCCCATTATCTGGAAGGGTGTAGAAGAAGGAATTCAAGGCTCTACAAGATCATTCCAATCAAAGGAAACCACCCTAGGACTTGGAGGGAGTGTACTAGAAGAGAGTGGAATGCTCCCTTGTTCAAAAGGTACAGAATCAAAAATTCTAAGGAAATGGTCGAAAGATGCATCACCCCTCAAAAGAAGAGTGGGATTGACCGAAGATTGCATCGACAATGTCACTTTCTTAGACTTGTCACTCTCCAAGAGAAGAGTGGGATCGGTCGAAGATTGCATCAGAATGACCACTTCTTCAACCATTGGTTGAATAGGATTTGAGACAACAAGGTCAAGAGATGCATCACTCCCCAAAATAGGAGTGGTGTCGGTCAAAGATTGCATCGACATGACCGTTGGTTGAACATGATGCAAGACAACAAGGTCAAGAGATGCATCACCCCCTAAAGGAAGAGGGGTGTCAGCCAAATATTGCTTCGGCATGACCATTGTATCAACCAAAGAAGGTTGGGAAACCAAATACGACTTAGAACCTGAAGGGCCCCCAGGCAAGGACCATGTTTCTTGTACCACAAAAGTAGCAGGGCACAAATGAGTAAGGTGATATCCTTTGCAAAGCCTACAAAGGAACTTGGGCTTACATCTTACACATCTGTTGAGCACTCAACACACCCTAAAAATCCTATGTTAAATTTTATTTTTTGGGTACCACTTGATCTTTTGCACTGTCTAATTCAACTTCATTGTGAAAAATGTTTCCTTTGCTTATCATTTTTTACTCTCATTAAGTCTTTCAAAGTTTGTTTGAATCTATGAAAACTCATGAATTAAAAATACTTAACACGTAAATAAGGAATCAACCGCAAAAATACTTTCCCCTGACGCACTCAAAGATTCGGCATCAGAAGGAATTAAAGATGAAAGAAAATCATTCGAAAAAACCGCAGTCACCAAGCATCGATCTCCTTTGGCATTGACAAAAGAAGGTTTTATTTCGCAACGATCATTGCACAAGGATATCGCTAATGGTCGATCACGTTCGGCATTGGTAAGAGGAAAAGAGAGTAAATGCTAACAAAGAAAGAAATGATATCGCCAATAGCAGATACCCAACGCGCTTAGCAAAATCGCAGAAGACCAAATCACGACGAACATTTAGACCAAGCTAAAGTTTTTCTCCGATCGCTGACTTCCAAAATGTTTCGGCATCAGGAGTTTTGAGGATGCTAACCCAAAGGAAAATATGCGATAGTTTTTCCCACGATCATCGATCCTTGACTCCTTTGCGGCATCGGCGATCCCAGGTTTCGTTTAAAAACACACAACTAGAGAAAATTCCCGACTCCGACTAATACTCGTGAGTTAAGTCACCGACTTCTATTGCCATGTTTCCTAAGCCAGTTTTTCCACGTCAGCACCATACGATGAAATCGATCAACGTCGGAGGTTTTTCATAGAAGAACATCATCGAAAACACCCGTAACACATTGCCGACCCTCGATCCACCCACTAGGAAAGTGACATGATGGGACGTTTTAGCGCTAGATACGTTGCGATCCAAAGCATTTAAGGGACTAATTAATTCCAAATCTCACATTAGTTGATAATTCGTGCATGAATAAAAAGGACCATTTGAATTTACCGATAGAACACATCACCCTCTGCGCCTCCATCGTCAACCCACGATGAATTAAATTTGCATATATTCGGCGGTAGATTTGTTTGAATTTCACTCATCACTTGAATTAATTGGTTGATACGATCGGTAAGTTCTTCCCCGTTAAATCCTCTTAGGTGATTGTAAACAAGATCATTCTGTGGGAAAAGGAGTTTCGGAGCATCAAAGAGGAACGAGATGAGCAATTCAAAATCTTTTGAGCCCCCTCGTGAGTATCAAACTACAAAGTTTAGCAAGCGTTACATGTATGTACCAGTCTGGATTTTATGTGTTTTAACTTCATATTTACATTTTTATCCAATGTCACTCTGAATGCGGTCTCTAAATATTTTATTTCGAGTGCAAGAATGATGCCTCCAAGAAATTCGAACACTAGGTGATCATCGAGGGCATCAAAGCTAAAGGAACCAGAGGTGGGAGAAGGCTCTTTCCCAATGACCGCAAAACAATTGGAATTTTCCCCAAGGTCAGAACCAGTCATCAGGACATCTACCAAGAAGGATTTCGCTCAACCTTCGGCCTTTGGAGACATAGAGGAAAACATAGGCGGCAAGGCGGTACTCCCACATTGGGGAGAACTCTTCAAGAAGATCATCTGGGAAGTATTCCTGGAATATATCCTGCACAACGACCCCGACAAGAGAAAGCTCGAAGATGAAGTTTTTATGAACATCTTACGGTCGTACCTGCACATGGTAGCTAGCAGAACCCCAGTATTCCCCTGTATAGAACTACTGCAATGGCTCATCGGCCACACGGACACACAGAAGTGCCTGATCAACGACAATAATGGCGAGTGTGTCAGGGTTTTCCTTCCGGTGGAGGTGAAAAATTATTGCAAGCTTAGAGACCCAGAAGAACGAATGGACATTGATTTCGTCGTCAACTTTTATGAGCACAATGACACTGGTTGAGTGATGACTTCATGGTGGAGAGAGGATAAAAAGTACACCAATCAGACCTCTAGCTGGTATCAGACAACCAACTTAAGAGAGATGTATATCTATCTAATGGCTCTCATATGCCGTTTGTACGACGAGAAAGATTGTTCCAAGTTTTTATAGGCATGGATGCCTCTAGCTTACACTGTAGCCATTTCTAGGAGAGGTTTTAGCTGGGGTGCCATTATTTCCAAGCATCTAAGCATCTGCATTCAACATGCTCAGACGCCGAAAGAAGGAGAGAATCCATCCTTCTACATGGCTTCTTATTTATTGGACGTCATCTACGCCAG
This sequence comes from Picea mariana, assembly GCA_032191745.1. NCBI lineage: Eukaryota > Viridiplantae > Streptophyta > Pinopsida > Pinales > Pinaceae > Picea > Picea mariana. The sequence goes on along the minus strand of JASDQU010739368.1, from coordinate 118,099 downwards.
AAATGTCTTTGTCGGAATGAACTTGAGCTGGCATGTCTCAGAACTCTCGGTCCATGTATATTTCAGTGTCTTATGGGAGAACAGGTACAAAAAATACTACCGCCTCATTTGCGATGAATTCATCGCACGCATTCATTTTATTCTTTTCAAGAAAGAATGTCTGAGACTATCGGTTACGGCCAAAAAGTTAATATCTAAGGTCGGACACTGGTATCTGGATGAGCGTGATACCTATATCAGATTTTTTGGGGCCACCGGAGCACCCCATCTTTTACCTGTGCACGTCCCAGACCGGCTTGTTGTGGGGGAAATTTGTTACCAGACCATCCTACAAGGCTACAATGCTACTCTGGTAAAAGATAAGAAGCGGGAATTTATACCTTATGGATTCCATATAGGTTTCTACCTAGTAAAAGATACCGCTCAATACAAGTAGGAAGGACTAAGCCAATTGAAGTTCTAATTCCAGACCGATCATTTCCACAAACCCGACCCAAAGGGTCTAGTCTTGAAACATGCATCCCAAGTATCGTCCTGCTGGCCATACGCCCACGACAAGTTTGAAGATGAGGTCTTCACAGAAAATGCTCAGGATTGGGATGAAGTGGTGGAAAGGATGGTCGGCCCTAATATGACTAGGTTCAAAGCCATGAGCATGGATGAACAAGAAAAAATTATAGAACAACCGGCTCAAGGGGCCCTCAAGGCCAGAGAAGAAATGATAGCAGCTGAAGCAACAAAAATTCCTTGGGTAACCCTGGTACAAGATAGAAGTTCCCCCGAGGCTCAAGACACATGGGAGAGGGTGTTACTCATGTTAGAAATGGTGCAGCAGATCATTGATCGGTTGCAAGATGATCCAAACATCATAAAAATGGCAAGGCTCTTTGTCGACAACTTGGATGAAATCCACACGGTACCAAGCGGCCCTGAATTCATAGACCTTGATGAAATTACTGGGTTAGACGACCCTAAATTCACAATGCCACCGGTGGGATCGCTGACAGGTGTTTCGGTTCAGCCAAAGATAGTCGAAGCATCACAGAGGACCAGTGCACCGAACCCCTTAAGTGATTTGATAAAGATATATGACGATGATAAGAGCCCAGAGAAATCTCTTGGAACCCTTGTGCATATCGAAGAAGAAAAGGGACCTGAGAAGACATCTTCTCCTATTCCCGATGTCCAAATCTAGGAGGTCCCACAGAAATAAAAGGAAGTCGAGTGTCCTAGACACTAAGCTGCCCGATGTGCCGGAGACCCAAGAAGACAGTCTGAAGGACGAGTCGGGGTCAGACAAGCCAAAGGAAGGATCCCCGCAGCAGGAAATCGACGTCTCAACGACCGATGAACAAGTAAGTATCAAGTCTATTGCCGACACCTCTATTTCAATCAGTACTCAAAACCTCAATGAGCGACATATAGAAGTCGGAGCTTTAGAGCACAACAAGGAAGTTCAAGAACCCAATCTTGAACAAGTATATACCATCGAAAGTATGGGAAATACACTCACCTGGGGAGATTAGCAAATCCCCAAACCTGTGGATGAAGTAGACGACATACATGTCATAGCTTATGATAGGAAAAGGAAGGCTATCATCCAGAGGACCACCAAGAAGAGGAGGATCACTTTAGATTGATCCATCCTCATCACTACAGAGGAACATCTAATCAACACAGAACATACTAAGATGTCCGAACTCATCGGTGCAGGGATGGAAATCACAGAAGCCACCCTGGAGAGAGCTAAAAGAGATGAAAAGGAGTTGGTCACCACCCTGAAGGAACTAGAACATTTGCGCCACTTGGTTAAGTTCTATCAGGACACCACACAGGTCGCGGTGTACCTAAGGAGAGAATTCAAAGAGGCCTACAACAAATTCATAGACGAGCGACACCTATTAACTGCAAGGATAATCAAGCTCCAAGAAGATACCCTCAAGGCACTCGCAACATGAAAAGATATGAAGCGATGGTACAAGAAAGCGCAACAATCCGTAGAGAGATTTGACTACATTGGTGCAATCCAATAAGGCCGAGACATAGAAGAACACGAAATTCCGATGTTGAATGAAAGCAGTCTTGATCGCATAAAGAAATCGGCTGAGTATTGGGAAAAAATGGCTCGGGAACGTCACCGAGAAATCCAAGAGAAATGGGCCACATGTGAGAAAAACTAGATCAAAATCAACAAGGAAATGAAGGATATCGGACTCCCCGAGTTTTGGCATGCCCGATGACTTCGTCGACTTGCGCGACATAGTCAAATTGCACAGCAAGAAAGATTCATCATCGGCCGAAGAACTAGAAAAGGTGACAGACACAACGCCTAGTCAGGTGCAACAGTTTATGGAATACCCAATCAAAGCTCGTACTATACTGCAACAGTTAAGTGCCAGTCTAGTCAAGTATCAGGCACATGCGGTAGAGATAAGAGAGATTTACGCATCCCTGGTGGAACATCATAGATTCCCATATGCCAACACCTGCGAGGAGTTGTTCATCAAGTGGACAGAATATGAGAAGAGTCACCCTCTTAAGTGATATCTTGAGATGACTCTTAGACAAACTGATAGGAGAGAACGCCACATGGTGAATTTTTGTTTTACTTATCTGCACTTTAGACATTATTTTTAGTTAATTTTATGTTATAAATAAGTGAATCAACCGATTAGTTAAGGGTCGATGGTTGTTGCAAGAAACTCTCATTTCTAGTTTTGTTAAGAATTATTTTGGAGCTCCCTTTAATTGAGATGTCCTTCTAGACCAAAGACAAGTTTATGTTTTCATCAAATGCATGTATGATTGGATGTGGAGAAGAACTATTTCCTATCTCGTCTCATGAATGTACGCAGTAAAGAGTAAGAGCTATTAAATATGTTGATAAGTTATCTTATGCAATGTTTTTTCAGTTCTTTCTTTAATGATGAAAAGGAATCGTTGTGTTATTATTTGATTGATGATTAGAGTTGAGTGAATTATTTTACTTGTCATTGTTTATCACTTGCATGTTTTCTTTTGATAATTTATAACTTAGTCAGTAATTGGACTATTCACATGGTTAACATATTAGTACTAGGCCTGTGATAGACAATCATTTCCTTCCTGCTTGAGTAAAGGGTTATCCCATGCTCAACCTCTTCTCCACTAGTTTAGTTTGTTCCCACTTTCTCACCTAAAGTTGGCTTATACCGGATTTATCTTATATTAGTCCTACGTAAGAGAAAATACAAAAAAAGAGAACGTCTGAACTGAAGGAGAGAATCTTCACAAGAAAACACAAATCCCATCGATTATTTCGGCCAGATCGCAATATCTAGAGAACCATTCCACCATTAAACGTTGCAGAGTCTAATTGGGCCTCGGTGGCAGGTTTGGTTCCTGTTGTTGATTTAAAGTGATTTAGGACCCATCAATAGAAGTGGCGCTATAAGGAAGGCCTAAGAATGAATGGTTGAATATATATTTCATATAATATTTCAGACAGCCTGTAGATTCAAAACAACCCACATGCATGGCTATTCATTCCCAAGACAACCCACACACATTGAATACTCCTGAAATGAGTAACTCACCCCAGCCTGAGGAAGAACGCATGTTCCCTGATATACCTTACACTCTTCCTCATGAGGAATTAAATCAATTTAGAAGAATCACAAGAGAATACGCCTGACAGATCGGTGCATTGTCCTTAGCTCTGATACTTCCTCGAAGACAAAAAATAAGCAGACCAGTGGTTGACACCCCTGACCAGTTTTTTGTGCACACAGTAGAAGACCTAATAGATTTTGCAATCAGCAAAATCGAACATCCACTTAATCTAATCCCTGAAACGCCAGTGGGTGACGTCTCTAAGCCGAATGATTTTTCAGAAGAAGAATAGTTTAACTCAGGATCCAAAGATATGGAAGACAACAACGACCACGATGGAGAAAGGGGAAACCCACCTCAGAAAAATCAACCTTGGTTGGTCAGAGACACTTTGGCCATCCCATGGCAAGTCCATAACCTTCCCCGACATCCAGAGAAGTTACTTCCTAAATTTGACCTTGAAACCTCAGGATTTCCTGAAGATCATATCAAGAAATTCATATTGGCTATTAGACTGATGAATGTTCGGCATGAAGACGTAGTTTGCAGGTTGTTCCCCTACACTTTCAATAATTTGGCTTCCACATGGTATTTTAACCTACTTGTAGGATCCATAACAAGTTGGATGAAGTTTCAAATGGAGTTTTTAGATAAATTTACAGAAAAGACTACTACAGGATATTTGATGGTTGAGTTGTTCGTCGCCACCATGAGCTCTAAGGAAAGGGTCAAAGACATTAATCAAATATTTACCACCATCTTAAACAAATTCCAGCCCGAAGCTAAACCTACTCAGGAGTTGCAAATCGAAGTATACGCTAATTCTCTCCCAGCTTCTATTTCCATGTTTGTGAAGAGGGTTGCCAAACTAACCCTAGCTGAGAATTTTGAAGAAGCCAAAATGATAGAGTTCCAAATGAAAGGATGTAAAGAAGGTCAGGTCTCTTTAGTTAAGAAGGAAGCTCAACCTCCTCCCAGAAGAGGACTCTTGTTAACTAGACCTATAGGGAAACAAATAGAACAAGGTCCTGAAAAAGGTAATGGAGACATAGAATACCTACAACGCATGGTTAAGAAGTTATCAAATGAAATCATAGACATGAAAAGAAGTGCAGGGGAGGGAAACCAAGGCCAAAGGCCCTATAACCCTTTCTTTAAAAGAAATCCACCGTTCAAAGAAATTGAACCTCCCCCAGCCAACCTAAACATCTATCTATGAAATGTAGCATCTAATTCTTTATGTACTTATCACCAGGAAAACCACTCTGAAAGGGACTGCCCTCAATGGGTGCATGCCATGAATTTGATGGCCAACCAGTTTCTAGATGAGGTTTCCCTAACCGAACATTCAAGTGATTCATTTATGAATGTTGCTTATCAGGAATCGATTGATCCACCAGAAGATACAACCATGTTGATATGGGATCCTGACGTAATGATGCCTTCCGGCGACCTATTTGAGGTTCAAGAATGACCCGCAGAGGTCTTGGTGGTGCAAAAATGAAGTAAAGGTCAACCCATCTCAAATGAGCTCACTACTACCCAAACTTTGGGAGGAAGATCAACTCATGATCACCCGAAAGAACCTTTTGCTCCTCGTAAGAACCCTATACGCATCCATACTTGAGAATCGCCAAGTTAGATTACAACGTAATTGAAGATTTGAATAAATTGAAGGCTAATATTTCAGTTATGGACATATGTAGAATCCCTCAGCAAAAATACTTCCTACTACAAGCTTTGAAATCAGTAGAAAATCCTATGACAAGCACTGACCTAGGAAGGAATATAACTCCCACAGATCTAGTAAATAAACCAACGGTGAACACATGTTCTAAAGATAAGAAGGAAAAACCTTTTGTCCCACCGTTCCTTTTAACGTTTGAAGTTTTCAAAAGGAACCTCCACAATTGCTTGGTCGATTCAGGAGAATCTTCCAATGTTATGCCCTTGTCTATTTGCAAAAAATCAAACGTTGTTCCTCTCAAAAGTGATAAACATGTAACACAACTAGACATAACCCAGTTCAAAGTCATGGGAGAACTCAAAGATGTAATGATCAGAGTAGTGACGCATCCTAAATTTGTGCAAGTGATTGACATCATTGTAGTATATATCCCATAAGCTTATGGGTTATTACTAAGTCACGACTGGTCCGAGAAGTTAAACGGATACTTTAGTACAGACTAGGCTCACCTATGGTTATCATTGAAGGGACACAAAAATATGATCAGAATTGATAGGGAAAGGTATCTGAAACATACTGTCACCAACCTAGAAACCCTAAACGAACCCTCAACGACAGATTTCCCTGTGTTAGGCAATTATTCCTGCGATTCCTACATAGGGAACTTCTCCACTCTCTCATCCGATGTCCCTCTCACTTAGAACTCAGAAATGATTTTTCAAGAGGAGTTACCAACAACAGCGGAAGAAACCCTCTTCTTCCAAGAGCCTGCGTTATAAATCATAGAACTAGCAGGAGGAAAAGAGGAAAGTAATAGGGAAGAGGAAGCTAATACATATTTCCCACAAGTTTGCACCCTATATTTTGATGGATCTAAATCACAAGAAGGGTTAGGAGTAGGGTGTATCCGCATTAATCTGAAGGGTAAACGACATTTTAGGTCTTGTAGACTAGGATTCGAATGCACAAATAACACTGTCGAGTATGAAGCTCTAGTACAAGGGATAAAGAAAGCCATAGACCTAAATGTCCAAGAATTGAAGGTTTTCGGATATTCTAAAATAATTGTCAGAAAGATAAGGATTACTATACATTGCAATTCTCCACACATGAAGAATTACCAACAAGAAGTGCACAAGCTAATAGATCATTTTGAAGCTTTCAACATTACAGCGATTCCCAAAGCAAAGAACATTCTTGCTGATTCTTTGGCCATAGTTGCCTCAAGGCTATCACCTCTAGAGGATTATGAAGCTTCTTGTTTCACTACAGAACTCTTATATAAACCCTCGGTTCCCAACAACATTTCTAATTGGAAGGTTTTTGAGGGAGACGAATAGATTATAAACTTTCTGACCAATCAAGACAATTTTAAAGATTTGGCCATTGATGATGAAGCATTCAAGGAATGGTCAACGGAAACGGACCTTCATACAAATCAATCGATTGATAAATCAAAGTTCCACATGATACCAAAGGGGATAGCCAACTTAGAAAACCTTTTTGACCTAAAGGAAAAATTTTAAGGGTCAAAAAACACGAAAACCAGTAGTTCCTGTCCCATGCCTGAAACTATAAATCTCGGAACCCTGGAAAACCCAAAAAATGTAAACCTCGGTAAGGCGATACCTAAAGAAGAAAGGAAGGATTATCTCAAACTTTTCAGACAATACCAAGATGTCTTTGCATGGTCCTACCGAGATCTAAAAACTTATGCTACATGTATCATTCAACACACTATCCCATTAAAACCTGAATGTGTCAGGAGTTGAATAAAATTTTAGATGCCAAAATTATCTTCCAGGTTAGACATTCCACGTGGGTAGAAAATTTGGTTCCTATGAGGAAAAGGTTAGGAGAAATCCACCTATGTGTAGATTTTAGAAACCTCAACAGAGCTTCAGAAAAGGACAACTACCCAGTTCCTCCAATGGAGAAAATCTTGCAGACCGTGTCTGGCTCTGAGATTTTCTCTTTATTGGATGGTTTCTTAGGTTACAACCAAGTTCTAGTTTCATAGGAAGACCATTTAAAAACTACCTTCTGAACCAAGTGGGGAACTTTCGCTTACAAACGCATGCCCTTTGGGTTAATTAATGTGGGAGAGACCTTCCAGAGGGCCATGGACATAACATTTCAGGGACTAATCAACAAGTGTGTAGTAGTGTACTTGGACGATGTGGCTCTGTATTCAAAGAACAGAAGATCACATCCAACACTTAACCCAGATTTTTGAAAGGTGTAGGAAATACAGAATATCCTTAAACCCTAAGAAAACTATTTTCGGTGTCAAGGAAGGTAAATTGTTAGGCCACATCATATCTCAAACAAGCATTCACATAGACCTGGAAATAATTAAGGCTATAGCTTAGCTTCCATTACCTCACAACAATAAGGCTATGCAATCGTTCTTCGGGAAAATCAATTTTTTGAGGAAGTTCACTCTCGATTTCACGGAAACTATCAAACCCTTACAAAACATGATTCGTAAGGATGTTGAATTTAGGTGGGATGATGAACGAAAGGAGGCTTTCAACAATATTAAAACTACAATCTCGCAAGCCCCAGTGTTGCGAAGTCCCTTTTCAAAAAATACTTCTTCCTCTAAACTTTCTCTTCCGACCAATCATTAGTCGCAGTATTAACTCAGATGGATGATGACAAAAATGAAGCCTCAATATCGTTCATGAACACTAACCTCCAAGGTGCTGAACTAAATTACCCTGCTATAGATAAGCAGGCTTATGCAATTTATAAGGCAGTAAAACATTTCAGATCTTACATCCTCAAGAACCACACCAAAGTAATCGTGCCTCACCCTGCAGTCCAATCTCCATTTACTCAACGGGAGATGGGGGAAGAGGAAATTGGATGGCAGTAGTTCAATAATTTGATCTAGATATAAAACCTACCAAACTAGTTAAAGGGCACAGGTTATGCAAACTGGCAACTGAAGCCCAGGACCAAGCAAATGAAGACCCTGGATGGGAGAATGAAATAGCATTATGGTGTGGATAAGATTCATACATTTCCCCGGAACAAGAGTCTTGGTATGAGAAACTGACTTATCTCCTACACCATGGGACTTGTCTAGAAAACCTCAACCCAAGGGAAAGGAGAGCTCTCAGGTTACAATATGCACAATATCACCTCATAAATTCGTTACTTTTCTGGGTTAATTATGATGGGGTACTTTTAAGATGCCTCGAACGTGAAGATGCAGACAAAGTTCTGAAGGAGCTCCATGGTGGCCCTATCGGTGGACATTTTGTAGGGGACACCGCCGCTCATAAGATACTGAAAGTTGTCTACTATTGGCCCACTTTGTTCAAGGATGCTCACACCTACACTAGAAACTGTAAAACATGTCAAATAAGCATTGGGAGAGAGAAAAGAGCAGCGATCCCACTCCAACTAGTGACCGTTTCTAGGCCTTTTGAGCAATGGGGGTTAGATATCATAGGATAAATTACATCAAGCTCTTCAAAACAGCATAAGTACATACTCACTGCCATCGATTATTTCACAAAATGGGCAGAAGCCATTCCTCTGACTCATGTAAATGAGAAGGTGGTAATCCAATTCATAGAACAACAACTAATCACAAGGTTCAATGTCCCTTTTGTTCTTTTTTTTGATAATGCATCTTATTTTTCTTCCACCTTATTAACAGGGTTTTCCCTAGACAAAGGAATCATAATTAGATACTCTGCAAATTATTATCCATAGGGAAAGGAGTGGCAGAATCAACTAATAATAATTTAGTGAGGATATTGAAGACAGCAGTTGCAGACAACCAGAGGAATTGGCATAATCTACTCCATAACGCTTTATGGGCAGATAAATTTACATCCAAGGAAGCTATAGGGAATTCCCCATACTTTCTAGTATACAGATAGGAATCCATTCTCCCAAACTAGTTATACCTCCCATCTCTGCAACTTGCTCAAGAGTCCAGGGGGCATCCCTCATCAACCATACAACAAATAATTGACACCATGCTCATGTTAGAAAAAGAAAGGGAGAAAGATGAATCAAAATTCATATCCCACCACTAGATGGTTAAAAGATGGTTCGATAAGCATAAGGCTAAAGAGAAGAATTTTGAAGTAAGAGACTTGGTCCTGAAGTGGGATAGAGCAAACGAGCCTAAAGGCAAACATTCTAAGTTTCAAAACCTATGGCTCAAGCCTTTCCAGGTGTCCGAGAAGATTGGGGTAGGCACTTATCGGTTACAGAATCTAAGGGGGGAACCTGATGCTCTCCCAGTGAATGGCCAAGCCCTAAAACAATACTTCCATTAATAATAATAATAATAATATTTTATTTGTGTGCGTATTTTCATGATTTTGTTTTTAAATAGGATGATTGTGAAATGAATTTTTGTTTTATTTTACTATTTGGACCTCTGCACTTTTGAATATTGTGTTTAGCAAGGCAATGGTTGACCTCAAGTCATGCGACATAGCAAACTCTCTTCCTAACTTGTCGTTCACATACAAACACGAGAAGCATTGGGAAACCTGCAATTGTTTCGAGGGGCTCTCTATCTAACCTGCACAGATGAACAACTTTGGAGAAATGTCAGAAGTGTCTGCATAGTGGTTTGGTAAAACCTTAAGGGAAATACAGCAAGCTAGAAGGGACTACATTCACCTCAAAGACAAATCTAGTAAGTTTCACCTTTAACCATCTCATCTTGCAAATAACAAACGTCCTCCTCTCCCGCTCGCTCAGGCCATTATGCTGAAATAAAAATCAACTATATAAAATGAATGAACAGTAGGAGAGGGTATGAAAATAAATTCGTCGGGGCTATGAATGCTCACTGGCAGCAGAGCAAGGTTTGTGATGTCGAGGTGACTCCGCCAGGGTTATGGACGCTCGTTGGCAGGGGAGCAACACCGTGGAAAATGAATGAAGATAACAAAAGGCCTAGTGAATGTGAATGATTTACTAAGACTCTTTTCAAAAGAGGGCGTGGGTCAAGGTCACAAGAAAAGAAGGTGGAATTAAGGTTGAAAACCCCACAGGCATACCTGGAGGCATCAACCGGAGAATTTCAAATGCAAGGGAAGAAGAGGCTCTGATTTAAAACCAGTTAAGTTCTCCTCCAGCTTTTGCATCAGCTGATCCCAAAGGAGGAACAAAGACTCTTCTTTCGCCCAGTAAGTCGCCATTTGTTGAGCACTCAACACACCCTAAAAAGACTATGTCAAATTTTACTTTTTGGGTACCACTTGATCTTTTGCACTGTCTAATTCGACTTCATTGTGAAAAATGTTTCCTTTCCTTATCATTTTTTACTCTCATTAAGTATTTCAAAGTTTTCTTGAATCTATGAAAACTCATGAATTGAAAATACTTAACACGTAAATAAGGAATCAATAAACAAAACACTTTCCCTCGACGTGCTCAAATATTCGACATCGGAAGGAATTAAAGATCAAAGAAAATCATTCAAAAAAACCACAGTCGCCAAGCGTTGATCTTCACCGACATCGGCAAAAGAAAGTTTTTTTTCGCGACGAGCATTGCACAAGGATATCGTCAATGGTCGATCTTGTTTGACATCGGTAAGAGGAAAAGACAGTAAACATTAACAAATAAATAAATGATATTTCCAATAGCCCATACCCGATGCGCTTAGCAAGATTGCATAAGACCAAATCGCGATGAACATTCGAACCATGCTAAAGTTTTTCTCCGATCACCAACTTCTGAAACATTTCTTCATCAGGAGTTTTGAGGACGCTAACCCAAAGGAAACTACACGATAGGTTTTCCCCTGATCATCGATTCCCGACTCCTTTGCAGCATCGGCAATCCCAGGTTTCGTTTAAAAATGCACAACTAAAGGAAAGTCTCAACTCCAACTCATACTTGTAAGTTAAGTCACCGGATACTATTGCCACGTGTCCCAAGCCAGTTTTTCAAAATCATCACCGTACGATGAAATCGATCGATGTCATAGGTTTTTCACAGAAGAACATCATCGAAAACACTTGTAATACATTGTTGACCCTCAATCCACCCACTAGGAAAGCGATGTGATGAGACATTTTAGCGCTAGATACGTTGCGATCCAGAGCATTTAAGGGACTAATTAATTCCAAATCTCGCATTAGTTGCTAATTCTTGCGTGAATCAAAAGAACCGTTTGAATTTATCGATAGAACACATCACCCTCCACAACTTTGTCGTCAACCCATGATGAATTCAATTTTAGATATTCGACGGTAGATTTGTTTGAATTTCACTCATCACCCGAATTAATTGGTTGATACAACCGATAAGTTCTTCCCCATTAAATCCTCTTGGGCCATTGTAAACAAGATCATTCTGTGCACAAAGGAGTTCCAGAGCATCAAAGAGGAACGAGACAAGCAATCAAAATCTTCTGAACCCCCCTATGAGTATCAAACTACAAAGTTTAGAAAGCGCTACATGTATGTACCAATCTGGATTTTCTCTGTTTTAACTTCATATTTACATTTTTATCCAATGTCACTCTAAATGCAGTCTCTTAAAGATTTCATTTCGAGTGCAGGAAAGATGCCTCCAATAAATCCGAACACTAGGCAATCGTCGAGGGCGCCGAAGCTAAAGGAACCAAAGGTGGGAGAAGGCTCTTCCCCAACGGCCGCAAAATAGTTCAAATTTTCCCCAAGGCCGAAACCAGTCATCAGGACATCTACCAAGAAGGATTTCTCTCAACCTTCAACCTTTGGAGACACAGATTCAAACACAGGGGGCAAGGCAGTACTCCCACATTGGGGAGAACTCTTCAAGAATATCAGTTGAGAAGTATTCCCAAAATATATCCCGCACAACGAGCCCAACATGAGAAAGATCGACGATGAAGTTTTTCCAAACATCTGATGGTCATACCTGCACATGGTAGCTAGCAGAACCCCAATGTTCCCCTGTATAGAACTGTTGCAATGGCTCATCGGCCACATGGACACATAGAAGTGTTTGATCAACGACGACAATGGAGAGTGTGTCGGGGTTTTCCTTCCAGTGGAGGTGCAAAATTATTACAAGATTAGAGACCCAGAAGAACGACTAAACACCGATTTCGTCGTCAATTTTTCTGAGCACCACGACATTGGCCAAGTGATGACTTCATGGTGGAGAGAGGATAAAAAGTACACCAATCAGACCTTTGGCTGGTATCAGACAGCCAACTTAAGAGAGTCATATATCTATCTAATGGCTCTCATCTGTCGGTTGTACGGGGAGAAATATTGTTCCATGTTTTCAGAGGCATGGATACCTCTATCTTACATTGTAGCCATTTTTGGTAGGTTTTAGTTGAGGTGCCATCATTTCCAAGCAGCTAAGCATCTGCATTCAATAGGCTCAGATGCCGAAAGAAGGAGAGACTCCATCCTTCTACATGGATTCTTATTCATTGGACGTCATTTGTGCCATAAATGTATTTGTCGGAATGAACTTGAGCTGGCATGTCTCAGAAATCCCAATCCATGTATATTTCAGCATCTTATGGGATAACATGTACAAAAACTCCTACTCCCTCATATGTGATGAATTCATCGCAAACATTCATTTTATTATTTTCAAGAAAGAATGTCTGAGACTATCGACTGCAGCCAAAACGTTAATATCTAAGGTCGGACACTGGTATCTGGATGAGAACGATACCTATATCATAGTTTTTAGGGCCACCAGAGCACCCCATATTTTACATGTGCATGTCCCAGACCGACTTGTTGTGGGGGAGATTTGTTACCAGACCATCCTGCAAGGCTACACCGCTACTTTGGTAAAAGATAAGAAGCGGGCATTTATATCTTATGGATTCCATATAGGTTTCTACCTAGTAAAATATACCACTCAAGACAAGCAGGAAGGACTAAGCCAATTGGAGTTCTGATTCCAGACCATCCGTTTCCGCAAACATGAACCAAAGAGTCTAGTCTTGAAACATGCATCCCAAGTATCGTCTTGCTAGCCATACACCAACGACAAGTTTGAAGATGAGGTCTTCACAGAAAATGTTCAGTATTGGGATGAAGTGGTGGAAAGGGTGGCCAACCCTAAGATGACTAGGTTCAAAGCCATGAGCTTGGATGAATAGGAAAAAATTATAGAACAATCAACTCAAGGGACCCTTGGGGCCAGAGAAGAAATGATAGCAGTCGAAGCAGCAGAAATTCCCTGGGTAACCTCGTTACAAGATAGAAGTTCCCCCGAGGCTCAGGACACACAAGAGAGGGTGTTACTCATGTTATAAAATGCACAACAAATCATTGATCGGTTGCAAGATGATCTGGACATCATAAACATGGCAAGGATCCCTACCGAAAACTCGGATGAAAGCCAGACGGTACCAAGCGACCCTAAATTCATAGAACTTAACGAAATTACTGGGTTAGATGACCTTGAATTCACAACACCACTAGCCAGATCACTGACAAGTGTTTCAGTTCAACCAAAGACAGTCAAAGAATCATAGAGGACTGGTACAGCGAACCCCTTAAGTGAGCTAATAAAGATATATGATGATGATGAGATCTCAGAGGTATATCTTGGGACCCTTGTGCATATCGAAGAAGAAAAGGGACCTAAGAAGACATCTTCTCCTGTTCTCGATGTCCAAATCCAGGAGGCTCCATGGAAAGAAAAGGAAGCTGAGTGTCTTAGACACTAAGTTGCCCAATGCACTGGAGACCCAAGCAGACAGTCTGAAGGATGAGCCAAAGGAAGGAGCCCTGTTGTAGTAAATCGACGTCTTAATGGTCGATGAACAAGTAAGTATCGAGTCTATTCTTGACGCCTCTATTTCAATTAGTACTCAAAACCCCGATGAGCGATAGATAGAAGTCGGACTTTTAGAGAACAACGAGGAAGTTCAAGAACCCAACCTTGAACAAGTATATACCACCGAAAGTCTAGGAAATACACTCACCTGGGGAGATCATCAAATCCTCGAACCTGTGGATGAAGCAGCCAACATACATGCCATATATTATGATATGAAAAGGAATTCGATCGTCCAGAGGACCACCAAGAAGAGGAGGATCACTTTATATCTCTCCATCCTCATCACTACAGAGGAACATCTGATCAACACGGAACATGCTAAGATGTCTGAACTCATCGGCGTAGGGATGGAAATCACAGATGCCACTCTGGACAGAGCTAAAAGAGATTAAAAGGAGCTGGTCACCACCCTGAAGCAACTATAACATTTGCGCCACATGGCTAAGTACTATCATGACACTAGACAGGTCGCAGTGTACCTAAGGAGCGAATTCAAAGAGGCCTACAGAAAATTCATAGACGAGCGGCACCTATTCACTGCAAGGATAATCAAGCTCTAGGAAGGCACCCTCATGGGACTCGCAAAGTGAAAATATATGGAGCGATGGTACGAGACAAAGAAGCAAGCCGTAGAGAGAGTCGATTACATTGGTGTAGTCCAACAGGGTCAAAACAAAGAAGAACACGACATTTGGGTTTTGAACAAAAGGAGTCTTGATCGCATAAAGAAATTGACCAAGTATTGGGAAAAATGGGTCGGGAACCTCACCGATAAATCCAAGAGAAATGGGCCAGGTGTGAGAAAAATTGGATCAAAATCAATAAGGCAATGAAGGATATCAGACTCCCCGAGTTTGGCATGATCGATGACTTCATCAACTTGTGTGATATATTCAAATCGCACACCAAGAAAGATTCATCATGGACTGAAGAACTAGCAAAGATGATAGACACAACGCTTGGTTAGGTGCAACAGTTTATGGAACACCCGATCAAAGCTCGGGCTATGCTGCAATAGTTAAGTGCCAGTCTAGTAAAATATCGGTCACATGCAGTAGAGATAAGAGAGATTTACGCGGCCGCGATGGAACATCATAGATTCCCATAAGCCAACACTTGTGAGGAGCTATTCATCAAGTGGGCAGAATACGAGAAGAGTCACCCTATTAAGTGATATATTGAGATGACTCTTAGACAAACTGATAGGAGAGAACGCCACGTGGTGAATTTTGTTTTACTTATCTACACTTTAGCCTTTATTTTTAGTTAATTTTATGTTATAAATAAGACCATCAACTGATTAGTTAAGGGTTGATGGTTGTTGCAAGAAACTCTCATTTTTAGTTTTGTTAAGAATTATTTTGGAGCTACCTTTAATTGAGAAGTTCTTTTGGACCAGAGACAAGTCTATGTTTTCATCAAATGCATGTATGATTGGATCTGGAGAATAATTGTTTCCTATCTCGTCTCATGAATGTATGCAATAACGAGTAAGAGCTATTAAATATGTTGATAAGTTATCTGATGCAATGTTTTTTTAATTATTTCTTTAATGATGAAAATGAATCGTTGTGTTATTAAGTGATTGATGATTAGAGTTGAGTGAATTATTTTACTTGCCATTGTTTATCACATGCATGTTTTCTTTTTATAATTTATATCTCAGCCAATAATTGGACTATTCACATGGTTAAAGTATTAGTATTAGGCCTGTGATAGACGATCATTGTCTGGATGCTTGAGTAAAGGGTTATCCCACGCTCAACCTCTTCTCCAGTAGTTTAGTTTGTTCCCACTTTGTCACCTAAATTTGGTTTATACCATCTTTATCTTATACCAGCCCTACCTAAGAGAAAATAAAATAAAATAGAATGTCTGAACTGAAGGAGAGAACCTTCACAAGAAAATGTAAAGCCCATCGATTATTTCGACCGGATCGCAATATCTGGAGAACCATTCCACCATTAAACATTTCAGAGTCTAATTGGGCCTCGTTGGCGAGTTTGGTTCTTGTTGTTGAGTTAAAGGTATTTAGGACCCATCAACAAAATTGGCGCTGGAATGAGGGCCTGAGAATGAATGGCTAAATATATATTTCATATAATATTTTAGACATCCTGTATATTCAAAACAGCCTACATGCATGGCTAGTCATTCCCAAGACAACCCACACACATTGAGTACTCCTGAAACGAGTAACTCACCCCAGCCTGAGGAAGAACGCTTGTTCCCTGATATACCTTACGCTCTTCCTCATGAGGAATTAAATCAATTTAGAAGAATCACAAGAGCATACGCTTGACAGATCGGTACGTTTTCCTTAGCTTCAATACTTCCTTGAAGACAAAAAATAAGGAGACCAGTGGTCGACACCCCCGACCAGGTTTTTTTGCACACAATAGAATACCTTATATATTTCGCAATCACCGAAATTGAACATCCTCTGAATCTAATCCCTGAAATGCCAATAGACGACATCTCTGAGCCAGATGATTTTTTGGAAGAAGAAGAATTTAACTCGGGATCCAAAGATATGGAATACAACAATGACCATGATGAAGAAAGGGGAAACCCACCTCAGAACAATCAACCTTGGTTGGCCAGAGATGCTTTGGCCATCCCAGGGCGATTCCATAACCTTCCCCGACATCCAGAGATGTTACTTCTTAAATTTGACCCTGAAACCTCAAGACTGCCTGAAGATCATATCAAGAAATTCATATTGGCTATCAGACTGATGAATGTCCAACATGAAGATGTAGTTTTCAAGTTGTTCCCCTACACTTTCGAGAATTCAACTTCCATGTGGTATTTTAACCTACCTATAGGATCCATAACAAGTTGGATGAAGTTTCAAAAGGATTTTTTAGATAAATTTACAAAAGAGACTACTATAGAAGGTTTGATGGATGAGTTGTTCACCGCCACCATGAGCTCGAAAGAAAGGGTCAAATACTTTCATCAAATATTTACCACCATCTTAAAAAAATTCCAGCCCAAAGCTAAACCTACTTAGGATTTGAAAATCGAAGTATACGCTAATGCTCTCCCAGATTTTATTTCCATGTTTGTGAAGAGGGCTACCAAACTAACCCTAGCTGAGAATTTTGAAGAAGCCAAAACTATAGAGTTCCAAATGAAAGGATGTAAAGAAGGCCAGGTCTCTTTAGTTAAGAAGGAAGTTTAACCTCCTCCTAGAAGAGGACTCTTGTTAATGAGACCTACAGGGAAACAAACAGAACAAGGTCCTGAAAAAGTTAATGGAGACATAGAAGACCTACAACGCATGGTTAAGAAGTTATAAAATGAAATCATAGACATGAAAAGAAGTGCAGGGGAGGGAAACCAAGGCCAAAGGCCCTATAAGCCTTTCTTTAAAATAAATTCATTATTCAAAGAAATTGAACCTCCCCCAACCAACCTAAACATCGATCTATGAAATGTAGCATCTGATTCTTTCTATACTTATCACTAGGAAAACCACTCTGAAAGGGACTACCCTCAATGGGTGCATGCCATGAATTTGATGGCCAACCGATTTCTAGATGAGGTTTCCCTAACCGAACATTCAAGTGGTTTAGTTATGAATGTTGTTGATCAGGAAGAGATTGATCCACCAGAAGATACAACCATGTTGATATGGGATCCTGACCTAATTATGCCTTCTGATGACCTATTTGAGGTTCAAGAACCACCCACAGAGGTCTCAGTGGTGCAAACATGAAGTAAAGTTCAACCCGTCTCAAATGAGCTCACTACTACTCAAACTTCGGGGGGAATATCAATTCTTGATCACTTGAAAGCACCTTTTTCTCCCCGTAAGAACCCTATAAGCATCCATACCCGAGAATCGCCCAAGCTAGATTACAACGTAGTTGAAGATTTGAAGAAATTGAAGGCTAATATTTCAGTTATGGACATGTAGAATCCCTTAGCAAAAAGACTTCCTGCTAAAATCCTTGAAATCAGTAGAAAATCCTATGACAAGCACTGACTCAGGAAGGAATTTAACTCCCAAAGATATAGTAAATAAACCAACGGTGAATGAATGTTCTGAAGATAAGAAGGAAAAACCTTTTGTCCCACTGTTCCTTTTAACGTTTGAAGTTTTCAACAGGAACCTCCACAATTGCTTGGTCGATTTAGGAGCATCTTCCAATGTTATGCCCTTGTCTATTTGCAAAAAATTAAACGTTGTTCCTCTCAAAAGTGATAAACATGTAATACAACTAGACAGAACCTAGATCAAAGTCATGGGAGAACTCAAAGATGTAATGATCAGAATAGTGACGCATCCTAAATTTGTGCAAGTGATTGACATCATTGTAGTAGATATCCCAGAAGCTTATGGGTTATTATTAAGCCGAGACCGATCTAAGAAGTTAAACAGATACTTTAGTATACACTGGGCTCATCTATGGTTATCGTTGAAGGGACACAAAAATATGATCAGAATTGATAGGGAAAGGTATCTGAAACATATTGTCACTGACCTAGAAACGCTAAACGAACCCTCATTGATAGATTTCCCTGTGCTAGGAAATTATTCATGTGATTCCTACTTAGGGAACTTTTTCCCTCTCTCATATGATGTCCCTCTCACTCAGAACTCCAAAATGATTTTTCAAGAGGAGTTACCAACAATGGCGGAAGAAACCCTCTTCTGCCAAGAACCTGTGTTATAAATCACATAACTAGTAGGAGGAAAAGAGGAAAGTAATAGGGAAGGGAAAGATGATACATATTGCCTGCAAGTTTTGACGCTATATTTTGAGGGATCTAAATCACAAGAAGGGTCAGGATCAGGGCGTATCCTCATTAATCCGAAGTGAAAACGACATTTCTTGTCTTGTAGACTAGAATTTGAATGCACAAATAACACTGTCGAGTATGAAGCTCTAGTACAAGGGATAAAGAAAGCCATAGACCTAAACGTCCAAGAATTGAAGGTTTTCAGAGATTCTGAAATCATTGTCAGACAGATAAGGAATAATATACATTGCAATTCTCCACACCTAAAGAATTGCCAACAGGAACTGCATAGGCTAATAGAGCATTTTGAAGCTTTCAACATTACAACGATTCCCCTAGCAAAGAACATTCTTGTTGATTCTCTAGCTACCGTTTCCTCAAGGCTATCACCTCTAGAGGATTATGAAGCTTCTCGGTCCACTGTAGAAATATTATATAAACCCTTGGTGCCCAATAACATTTCTAATTGGAATGTTTTTAAGGGAGATGAACAGATTATAAACTTTATGACCAATCAGGACAATTTTAAAGATTTGGCCATTGATGATGAACTATTCCAGGAATGGTCAATGGGAACCGACCTTCATACAAATCAATCAATTGATAAATCAAAGTCCCACATGATACCAAAGGGGATAGCCAACTTAGAAAACCTTTTAGACCTAAATGAAAATTTTAAGGGTCCAAAAAATGCGAAAACGGGTAGTTCTTGTCCCATGCATGAAACTATAAATCTTAAAACCCCGAAAAACCAAAAAATGTAAACCTCGGTAAGGCGATACCTAAAGAAGAAAGGAATGCTTATCTCAAACTTTTCAGACAATACCAAGATGTCTTTGCATGGTCCTAACCATATCTAAAAACTTATGATACATGTATCATTCAACACACTATCTCATTAAAACCTGAAGTGAAACCCTTCCAACAGAAGCTTAAGAGATACCACCCATCCCTAGAACCCCTGATGTGTCAGGAGTTGAAGAAACTTTTAGATGCCAAAATTATCTTCCAGGTTAGACATTTCGTGTGGGTAGCAAATTTGGTTCATGTGAGGAAAAGGTCGGGAGAAATCCGCCTATGCATAGAGTTTGGAAACCTCAACAGAGCTTCAAAAAATGACAACTACCCAATTCCTACAATGGAGAAAATATTGCAGACCATGTATGTCTCTAAGATTTTCTCTTTATTGAAAAGTTTCTCAGGTTACAACCAAGTTCTAGTTTCAGAGGAAGATCATTTAAAAACTACCTTATGAACCAAGTGGGGAACTTTCGCTTACAAACACATTCCCTTTGGGTTAATCAATGCAGGAGCGACCTTCCAGAGGGCCATGGACATAGCATTTTAGGGAGTAATCAACCAAGGTGTAATAGTGTACTTGGATGACATGATTGTGTATTCAAAGAACAAAGAAGATCACATCCAACACTTAACCCAGATTTTTGAAAGGTGTAGGAAATATGGAATATCCTTAAACCCTAAGAAAACTATTTTTGGTGTCGAGGAAGGTAAATTAGGCCACATCATATCTCAAACATGCATTCACATAGACCCAAAAATAATTAAGGCTATAGCTCAGCTTCCATTACCTCGCAACAAGAAGGCTATGCAGTCATTCTTCGGGAAAATCAAATTTGTGAGGAAGTTCACTCCTGATTTCACGGAAACTATCAAACCCTTACAAAAGATGATTCGTAAGGATGTTGAATTTAGGTGGGATGATGAACGAAAGGAGGCTTTCAGCAATATTAAAACTGCAATCTCACAAGCCCCACTACTACAAAGTTCTGATTTCAACAAATACTTCTTCCTCTATACTTTCGCTTCCGACCAATCATTAGCTGTAGTATTAACTTAGATGGATAATGACAAAAACGAAGCCCCGGTATCGTTCATGAGCACTAACCTCCAAGGTGTTGAACTAAATTACTCTGCTATAGATAAGCAGGCTTATGCAGTTTATAAGGCAGTAAAACATTTCAGATCTTACATCCTCAAGAACCACACCAAAGTAATTGTTCCTAGCCCTGCAGTTTGATCTCTATTTACTCAACAGGTGATGGGGGAAAGAAGAGGAAATTGGATGGCAGTAGTTCAAGAATTTGATCTAGATATAAAACCTTCCAAACTATTTAAAGGGAAAGGGTTATGCAAACTGGCAGTTGAAGCCTAGGAACAAGTAAATAAAGACCCTGGATGTGAGAATGAAATAGCATTATGGTGTGGAGAAGCTTCATACATTTCCCCAAGACAAGAGTCTTGGTATGAGAAACTGACTTATAATTTACACCATGGGAATTTTCCAGAAAACCTCAACCCAAGGGAAAGGAGAGCTCTCAGGTTAAAATCTGCACAATATCACCTCATAAATTTAGTACTCTTCCGGGTTAATTATGATGGGATACTTTTAAGATGCCTCAAACGTGAAGATGTAGAAAAAGTTCTGAAGGAGCTCCATGGTGGCCCTGTCGGTGGGCATTTTGCAGGGGACACCACCGCTCATAAGATATTGAGAGTTCGATACTATTGGCCCACTTTGTTCAAGGACACTCACACATATGCTAGAAACTGTAAAACTTGTCAAATAAGCGTTGGGAGAGAGAAGAGAGCAGTGATCCCACTCCAACCAGTGACCATTTCTAGGCCTTTTGAGCAAAGGGGGTTAGATATCATAGGAGAAATTACGCTGAGTTCTTCAAAACAGCATAAGTACATACTCATTGCCACTGATTATTTCACAAAATGGGTAGAAGCCATTCCTCTGACCATGTAAATGAGAAGGTGGTAATCCAATTCATAGAAAAACAACTAATCACAAGGTTTTATGTCCCTTCTGTTCTTGTTTTTGATAATGCAACTTATTTTTCTTCCACCTTACTAACAGAGGTTTCCCTAAACAAAGGAATCATAATTATATACTCCATAAATTATTATCCACGGGGAAACGAAGTTGAAAAATCAACTAATAAGAATTTAGTGAGGATATTGAAGAAAACGGTTACAGGCAACTAGAGGAATTGGCATAATCTAGTCCATAACGCTTTATGGGCAGATAAAGTTACACCCAAGGAAGTTATAGGGAATTCCCCATGCTTTCTATTATACGGACATGAAGCAATTCTCCTGAATGGGTTATACCTCCCATTTCTTACACTTGCTCAGGAGTCTAGGGGGCATCCCTCATCAACCTTACAACAAAGAATTGACACCTTGATCATGTTAGAAGAAGAAAGGGAGAAAGCTAAATCAAAATTCATATCCCACCAGCAGATGGTTAAAAGATGCTTCGATAAGCATAAGGCTAAAGAGAAAAATTTTGAAGTAGGAGACCTAGTCCTGAAGTGGGACAGAGAAAACGATCCTAAAGGCAAACATTCTAAGTTTCAAAACCTATGGCTCGGGCCTTTCCAGGTGGCTGGGAAGATTGGGGCAGGCACTTATCAGTTACATAATCTAAGGGGGGAACCTGACGCCCTCCCAGTGAATGGCCAAGCCCTAA
>JASDQU010739368.1:82387-95609 GCA_032191745.1 Picea mariana | reverse complement strand
TGTGTTTAGCAAGGCAATGGTTGACCTCAAATCATGCAACATAGCGAACTCTCTTCCTAACTCATCGTTCACATACAAACACGAGAAGCGTTGGGGAACTTGTAGTTTTTTTGAGGGCCTCTCTATCTAACCTGTGTAGATGAAAAACTTTGGAGAAATGTCAGAAGTGTCCACCTAGTGGTCTGGTAAAACCTTAAGGGAAAGACGACAAGCTGGAAGGGACTACATGCACCTCAAAGACAGAGCTAGTAAGTTTCACCTTTAACCATCTCATCTTGCAAATAACAGATGTCCTCCTCTCCAGCACGCTCAGGGCATTCTACCGAAATAAAATTCAACTATATCAAATGAGTGAACAGTAGGAGAGGGTATGGAGATAACTCCATTGAGGATATGGATTCTTGCTGGTAGTGGAGCAAGGTGTGTGACGTCGAGGTGACTCCACAAGGTCTATGGATGCTCGCTGGCAGTAGAGAAACACCGTAGCAAATGAATGAAGATAAAAAAAGGCCTAGTGCATGTGAATGATTTACTAAGACTCTTTTAAAAAGAGGGCATGGGTCAAGGTCACAGGAAAAGAAGGTGGAATTAAGTTTGAAAACCCCACAGGAAAACCTAGAGGCATCAACCGGAGAATTTCAAATGTAAGGGAAAAAGAGGCTCGGATTTAAAACCAGTTAATTTCTCCACCAGCTTTTTGCATCAGTCGAGCCCAAAGGAGGAACAGAGATTCTGCTTTCACCCAGTAAGTCATCATTTGTTGAGCACTCAACGCACCCTAAAACTCCTATGTCAAATTTTACTTTCTGGGTACCACTTGATCTTTTTCACTGTCTAATTCGACTTCATTGTGAAAAATGTTGTCTTTGCTTATCATTTTCTACTCTCATTAAGTATTTCAATGTTTGCTTGAATCTATGAAAACTCATGAATTAAAAAGACTTAACACATAAATAAGGAATCAACAGCCAAAACACTTTCCCCCAACACACTTAAATATTTGGCATTAGGCCCCCGGGGGTAAAATCAATTGGCAAGTGCCATGAAAATGAAGTTCCATGAGGTTTTGAGTTCAACTCCCCCCGGCTTACAATGTGTGCCACGTAAGGGGCATCGTGGGCACACCTGGAGGTTATAGTGGTAGTAGTTGGATAACACGGCCACGTGTAACGCGAGAACGTGCCCAACTAGTTTTTGATTCCTCCAGACATAAAATATATATATATATATATATATATGGCATCAGAAGGAATTAAATATGAAAGAAAATCATTCGAAAAAATCACAGTCGCCAAGCATCTATCTTCACTAGCATTGGCAAAAGAAAGTTTTCTTTCGCCACAAGCATTGCACAAGGATATCACCGATGGTCGATCCCGTTTGGCATCGGTAAGAGGAAAAGAGAGTAAATGTTATTAAATAAAGAAATGATATCACCAATATCCAATACCCAACATGCTTAGCAAAATCGCAAAAGACCAAATCACGATGAACATTTGGACCACGCTAATATTTTTCTCTGATCGCCGACTTCTGAAACGTTTCGGCATCGAGAGTTTTGAGGACGCTAACCCAAAGGAAACTACATGATAGGTTTTCCCCCATTCATCGATCCCCGACTCATTTGCAGCATCACCAATCCCAGGTTTCGTTTAAGAATGCACAACTAGAGGAAAGTCCTGACTCTAACTAATACTCGTGATTTAAGTCACTGGCTTCTATTTCCACGTGTCCCAAGACAATTTTTCCACGTCAAAACCGTACGATGAAATCGATTGGCGTCAGAGGTTTTTCAAAGAAGAACATCATTGAAAACACCTGTTACACATTGTCGACCCCCAAGACACACACTAGGAAAGAAACACGATGGGACGTTTTAGCGCTAGATACGTTGCGATCCAAATCATTTAAGGGACCAATTAATTACAAATCTCGCATTACTTACTAATTCATGCGTGAATCAAAAGGACCGTTTCAATTTACTTATAGAACACATCACCCTCTACGCCTCTTTCGTCAACCCACAATGAATTAAATTGCAGATATTCGGTGGTAGATTTGTTTGAATTTCACTCATCACCCGAATTAATTGGTTTATACGACCGGTAAGTTATTCCCTGTTAATTCCTCTTGGGCCATTGTAATCAAGATCATTCTACATGCAATGGAGTTTCAAAGCATCAAAGAAGAATGAGATGATAAATTTAAAATCTTCTGAGCCCCCCCGTGTGTATCAAACTACAAAGTTTAGAAAGTGTTACAGGTATGTACCAGTCTGGATTTTTTGTGTTTTAACTTCATATTTAATTTTTTATCCAATGTCACTCTGAACACGGTCTCTAAAATATTTTATTTCGAGTGTAGGAATGATGCCTCCAAGAAATATGAACACTAGGAGATCACCGAGGGCGTTGAATCTAAAGGAACCAGAGGTGGGAGAAGGCTCTTCCCCAACGGCCACAAAATAGTTGGAATTTTCCCTAAGGTCGGAACCAGTCATCAAGAAATCTACCAAGAAGGCTTTCACTCAACCTATGACCTTTGGAGACACAGAGGAAAACATAGGGGGAACGGAGGTACTCCCACATTGGGGAGAACTCTTCAAGAAGATCACTCGGGAAGTATTCTCGGAATATATCCCGCACAGTGACCCGGACATGAGAAAGCTAGACGATGAAGTTTTTCCAAACATCTGACAATCGTACCTACACATGGTAGCTAGCAGAACCTTGGTGTTCCCATGTATATAACTATTGCAATGGCTCATTGGCCATACGGACACATAGAAGTTCTTGATCAATGATGACAATGGCAAGTGTGTCGAGGTTTTCCTTCCGGTGGAGGTGCAGAATTATTACAAGCTTAGAGACCCGGAAGAACGAATGAACATCGATTTTGTCGTCAACTTTTATGAGCACCATGACACTGGTCGAGTGATGACTTCATGGTGGAGAGAGGATAAAAATCACACCAATCAGAACTCCAGCTGGTATCAGACGACCAACTTAAGAGAGTTGTATATCTATCTAATGGCTCCCATCTACCAGTTGTACAAGAAGAAAGATTATTCCAGGTTTTTAGAGGCATGGATGCCTCTAGATTACACTGTATCCATTTTTGGGAGAGGTTTTAACTGGGGTGCCATCATTTCCAAGCATCTAATTATATGCATTCAACAGTCTCAGATGCCAAAAGAAGGAGAGACTCCATCCTTCTACATGGATTCTTATTTATTGGATGTCATCTACGCCAGAAATGTCTTTGCCGGAATGAACTTGAGTTGGCATGTCTCAGAACTCCCGTTCCATTTATATTTCAGCGTCTTATGGGAGAACAGGTACAAAAAGTCCTACTCCCTCATCTACGATGAATTCGTTGAACGCATTCATTTTATTCTTTTCAAGAAAGAATGTCTGAGACTATCGACTACGGCCAAAAATTTAATATCTAAGGTAGGACACTGGTATCTAGATGAGCGTGATACTTATATCAAATTTTTCGAGGCCATCATAGCACCCCATATTTTACATGTGCACGTCCCACATCGACTTGTTGTGGGGGGGATTTGTTACCAAACCATCCTGCAAGGCTACAACACTACTCTAGTAAAAGATAAGAAGCGGGCATTTATACCTTATGGATTCCATATAGGTTTATACCTAGTAAAAGATACCGCTCAAGCCAAGAAGGAAGTACTAAGCCAATTAGAGTTATGATTCCAGACCGATCCTTTCCATAAACATGACCCAAAGGGTCTAGTCTTGAAACATGCATCTCAAGTATCCTCCTGCTGACCATACACCCACAACAAGTTTGAAGATGAGGTCTTCACAGAAAATGCTCAGGATTGGGATGAAGTTGTGGCAAGGATGGCCGACCCTAAGATGACCGGGTTCAAAGCCATGAGCCTGGATGAACAGGAAACAATTATAGAAAAATCGTCTCAAGGGGCCCTCGTGGCCAAAGAAGAAACAATAGTAGGCGAAGCAACAGAAATTCCTCGGGTAACCTCGGTACAAGATAGAAGTTCCCCCGAGGCTCAGGACACGCGGGAGATGGTGTTACTCATGTTAGAAAATGCATAGCAGATCATTGATCGGTTGCAAGATTATCTAGACATTATAAACATGGCAAGGCTCCCTGTCGACAACCCATATGAAATCCAGACGGTACCAAGAGGTCCTAAATTCATAGACCTTGATGAAATTACTGGGTTAGATGATCCTGAATTCACAACGCCACCGGACGAATCACCGACGGGTGTTTCGGCTCAGCAAGAGAAAGTCGAAGAATCATATAGGATCGGTGTGTTGAACCCCTTAAGTGAGTTGATTAATATATATGACGATGATGAGAGCCTAAAGGTATCTCTTGGGACCTCTATGCATATCGATGAAGAAAAGGGACCTGAGAAGACATCTTCTCATGTTCCCGATGTCCAAATCCAGGAGGTCCCACAGAAATAAAAGGAATTTGAGAGTTTCCTAGACACTAAGCTTCATGATGCGTCGGATACCCAAGCAGACAGTCCAAAGGACGAGACGGGGTCAGACGAGACAAAGAAAGGAGCCCCACGGCAGGAAATTGATGTCTCAACAGTCGATGAACAAGTAAGTATTGACTCTATTCCCGATGCCTCTATTTCAATCGGTACTCAAAACCTCGATGAGAGACAAATAGAAGCCGGTCCTTCAGAGCACAACGGGGAATTTCAAGAACCCAATCTTGAACAAATATATACCACCAGAAGTCTGGGAAATACACTCACCTGGAGAGATCAGCAAATCCCTGAACCTGTGGACGAAGTAGCCAACATACATGCCATATCTTATGATAGGAAAAGGAATTTTATCATCTAGAGGACCACCAAGAAGAGGAGGATCACTTTAGATCGTTCCATCCTCATCACTACAGAGGAACATTTGATCAACACAGAACATGCTAAGATGTCTGAACTCATCGGTGTAGGGATGGAAATCACAGATGCCACCCAAGATAGAGATAAAAGAGATGAAAAGGAGTTGATCGCTACCCTGAAGGAACTAGAAAATTTGCGCCACTTGGATAAGTACTATCAGGACACCACACAGGTTGCGGTGTACCTAAGGAGAGAATTCAAAGAGGCCTACAGAAAATTCACAAACGAGCGGAACCGATTCACTACAAGGATAGTCAAGCTCCAAGAAGACACCCTCATGGCACTCACAACGTGCAAAGATATGGAGCGATGGTACGAGAAATCACAGCAAGCCGTAGAGAGATTCAACTACATTGGTGCATTCCAACAGGGTCGAGACAAAGAAGAACACGACATTCAGGTGTTGAACGAAATCAGTCTTGATCGCATAAATAAATTGGCCGAGTATTGGAAAAAAATGGCTCGGGAACCTCACCGAGAAATCCAAGAGAAATGGGCCAGGTGTGAGAAAAACTGATCAAAATCAACAAGGAAATGAAGGATATCAGACTCCCCAAGTTTGGCATGCCCGATGACTTCGTCGACTTGCGCGATATAGTCAAATCGCACACCGAGCAATATTCATCATGGGTCGAAGAACTAGCAAAGATGATAGACACAACTTTTGGTAAGGTGCGACAGTTTATAGAACACTCGATCAAATCTCGGGATATGCTGCAATAGTTAAGTGCCAATCTAGTCAAGTATCGAGCACATGCAGTAGAGATAAGAGATATTTACGTGGCTCTGATGGAACAACATAGATTCCCATACGCCAACACCTGCGAGGATTTTTTCATCAAGTGGGAAGAATACGAGAAGAGTCACCCTCTTAAGTGATATCTTGAGATGACTCTTAGACAAACTGATAGGAGAGAATGCCACGTGGCGAATTTTTTTTTACTTATCTGCACTTTAGCCATTATTTTTAGTTAATTTTATGTTATAAATAAGAGCATCGACTGATTAGTTAAGGATCGATGGTTGTTGCAAGAAACTCTTATTTCTGGTTTTGTTAAGAATTGTTTTGGAGCTGCCTTTAATTGAGACGTTCTTCTGGACCAGAGACAAGTTTATGTTTTCATCAAATGTGTGTATGATTGGATGTGGAGAAGAACTATTTCCTATCTCGTCTCATGAATGTATGCAGTAACGAGTAAGAGCTATTAAATCTGTTGATAAGTTATCTGATGCAATGTTTTTTCAGTTCTTTCTTTAATGATGAAAATGAATCATTGTGTTATTATGTGATTGATGATTAGAGTTGAGTGAATTATTTTACTTTCCATTGTTTATCACATGCATGTTTTCTTTTGATAATTTATATCTCAGTCAGTAATTGGACTATTCACACGGTTAACATATTAGTACTAGGCCTGTGATAGAGGATCATTGCCTACATGCTTAAGTAAAGGGTTATCCCATGTTCAACCTCTTCTCTAGTAGTTTAGTTTGTTCCCACTTTGTCACCTAAAGTTGGTTTATACCGGATTTATCTTATATCAGTCCTACCTAAGAGAAAATACAAAAAAAGAGAACTTTTGAACCGAAGGAGAGAACCTTCACAAGAAAACGTAAATCCCATCAATTATTTCGATCGGATCGCAAGATCTAGACAACCATTCTGCCATTAAATTCCACGGAGTCTAATTGGGCCTCGGTGGAAGGTTTGGTTCCTATTGTTGAGTTAAAGGGATTGAGGACCCATCAACAACATCTAGGCTTCTCAATCGTATGAATGCCCCCATCTTGACTTACAGTGCCTGGTGACAGACCTTCAACATGACTAGAAGAGGTTGATGATGAATCCCTGACATGACTAGTAGAGGTTGGTGATGAATCCCCAACATGACTAACAGAGGTTGGTGATGTATGTGCAGTGTGACTAGAAGTGACTAGAGTTGTGCCCCCAACATAATTTGCAGCGGTTGGTTCTATGTCTTCAACATAACTTGTAGAGGTTTTTGACCCATCTCCAACATGACTAGCAGAGGTTGGTGATGAAATGCCAGTATGACTCACAATGACTGGATTTGTGCCCCCAACATGACTTGTTGCGGATGTTTGCATGTCTTCAACATGACTTGCAGAGGCTGTTGACCAATCTCCAACATGACTAGCAGATGTTGGTGATATAATTTCAGTATGACTTGCAGTGACTGGAATGGTGGCGGCGGTTGGTTGCAACATTTGAGACCAAGGTTCCAGGAAAGAATGGTTTTGATAAATTTTTGGCCAGGAAGGGTTCTATTATACACCATGGCCCTATCTGGCAGAAAAGTATGCTCCTCCAAACTAATTCATAAAGGGTTGTAATGGCATCATCACCGAGGAAGCCGCTTGCAAAGAGAAAGTGACATGACAAGGGTTACTAAGGTGAGGATATATGTTTTCCCCAAATGAAGGAACTTCATGAAGGGGGTTTCCCATACTATAAAACTGACCCCCCATAGATGAAACACCAGAGGACATATGCAGGCCCACCATGGGAAAATCATTCATAGGAACTGACATAACAAAAGAAGGATAGATGGACGAGATGTAATAAGTAGAATGATCGCCCATTTGAGCACTTTCTCCTGGAAAAGTGAATCCAAGATTGGATCCATAGGAAGGAAGATTCCAACCCCCTACCATTTTTATTGGATAAATCCGTAAGTGCGGACACTAACCGATCTCCCTAGATCCACCTGGATCTAGAACAAAGCAAGACAGAACATGACTCTTTCCCTAGATTCTAACCATTGAATTAAATAGGAGGCAAGAACAAAGAACATAACTTATTATCACTTCCTATGGTCTTTGTTTCTCCCNTGCTCTCGTGCAGCCAAGACCAAGACAACACAAACCAACCAAAGTGAAGAAAGCACAATCTATTCAACAGTCAATCTATGTATATGATCAATTAATTATACAATAAAGTGGAATTAGATTTATGGGAAAGGGACATATTACTGTATCATATTAATGGAAAGTAAAGATTACAACCTGAGCATTGATGTCGCAAACTTCCTTTCGATGGCCCTTGGCTCCGACACACACACTTTCTCACTTGCATGAAGAAGATCAACTCCTTTGGATAAACTTGTTGGAGTCTCCAAGTTGTTGTAGCTTCAATCCTTCAAACAATTCTTTCACCAATTCTCCAATGAATCTTGCTTAACCTTTTCCATGAGAATTCACTCAATATATAGGAGAGACTGAATTAGTTACTTGGATAAGAATGATCCCAAAATATCAGGGAATCCAGTACTAGGATAACCATTTGAATGCCATTTCATCCTTCTACAAGCATAGAGAATTCATCTTTTTCCTTGCTTTAGAAAGAGTTCGCACCCTAGCAGTTCAACACAGTGAGAACTTCTCACACCCTGGCTTAAGGAATCCTGTGAGAATCATGCATTCTCGCAAGCAAATATACTAGCAGCCTGCGAACAGTCTTCAAAAATGAGTTTTCTGGAAGAGATGAAAATAACTTTTTCTCAGGAGAAATTTCTTATGAAGAGCCTAAGTATACCATCATCAATACATCATCATGATGACCAAAATCATGGGTAATAGAATTCCCCCCAAAGTATGAGGTTGGAACCAGTGACAATCGATAGACTTTGTAAGCCGCATGTGTGTGTCGGGAACCAGGAGCACACCTAATCGGAAACCTGCGAACAACCAAGCATCTGCAGAATATCATATATATCAATTATGAGGTAGGCATTCCCATACTCAAATCACAGACTGATGACATTATAGACATGGGTCATGGCCACCAATCATACACTGTGGATCCATGCCGTCAAAATATAGGATAGCCACCAGAATACACTGTGGATCTATGCGAGAAATTTCAAATCAAGACGACATAGCCACGAGACATACATGGTGGATCTATGTGTCACAAATTATACATACTCAATCGCAACCTGGATCACAAAGATGATATCCAGGGTCTTCAATCTCGTTGCTCAAAGTACGAATCTAACCATGTGATTACATGTGTTGAAGTCGAACATGGTAGAAACCACTTGATTACCGGTCAATGATGAAACCGTTAACAAGTGCGAGGGAAATCGCCATCGATGTCAATGACTCCCAAGGTACCATAGTAAAATCCATCGAGTGTGAATAAATGAGTTGACGTCGAACATCTGATGGAATCTTTCGATCAGGGATCAATGATGTAAACCCACTGTCGAAAGAGAGGAAACCTACCATTGAGGCATGCAAGCTCCAAGGTACCAAATAATTTATAAGTCTTAATTCCGGATAATGATCTGAAGTCAATGGAACAAAACTCGTCACAGGGAAGGCCTACATAGAGAGAATGGATAACTGCAAATGGTCGACTCAATATAGGTTTCAGATGGACTGCTCTTGAACATATGAATGACACGACCAAGGATTTGGCAGCATTGACTCAAATATGACACAAGAAATGACCTTGTAATAAATCGAATGAGAGACAAATGGATTTCCCAAACCATCTTCAAATGATGAATAGGGGGTGTCATGTTCAAGAGCGACACTTACTCGCCAGAAATGGTGGGGGGGAATTTTGGAAAGGGATATGTTTTCATCTTTGTATTAATTGGCAGAGTGGAGTCACCAATTTTGTTATTGGATAAATTCGTAAGTGCGGACACGAACCGATCTCCCTAGATCCACCTGGATCTAGAACAAAGCAAGACAGAACATGACTCTTTCCCTAGATTCTAACCATTGAATTAAATAGGAGGCAAGAACAAAGAACATACCTTATTATCACTTCCTATGGTATTTGTTGCTCCCACTTCACTCCAATGCTCTCGTGCAGCCAAGACCAAGACAACACAAACCAACCAAAGTGAAGAAAGCACAATCTATTCAACAGTCAATCTATGTATATGATCAAGGAATTATACAATAAAGTGGAATTAGCTTTATGGGAAAGGGACATATCATTGTATCATATTAATGGAAAGTAAATATGACAACTTGAGCCTTGATGTCGCAAACTTCCTTTCGATGGCCCTTGGCTCCAACACACACACTTGCTCACTTGCATGAAGAAGATCAACTCCTTTGGATAAACTTGCTGGAGTCTCCAAGATGATGTAGCTTCAGTCCTTCACACAATTCTTTCACTAATTCTCCAATGAATCTTGCTTAACATTTTCCATGAGAATTCACTCAATATATAGGAGAGAATGACTTAGTTACTTGGATAAGAATGATCCCAAAATATCAGGGAATCCAGTACTAGGATAACCATTCGAATGCCATTTCATCCTTCTAGAATATTCCCTTCTAGAAGCATCGAGAATTCATCTTTTTCCTTGCTTTAGAAAGACATTGTACCCTAGCAGTTCAACACATTGTGAACTTCTCACACCCTGGCTTAAGGAAGCCTGCGAGAATCATGCATTCTCGCAGGCAAATATGCTAGCAGCCTGCGAACAGTCTTCAAAAATGAGTTTTCTGGAAGAGATGAAAATAACTTTTTCTCAGGAGAAAGTTCTTATGAAGAGCCTAAGTACACCATCATCAATACATCATCATGATGACCAAAATCATGGGTAACAACCATAAGAGTTGGTTGAGGGATATGAATCCCACCACACAAAAAAGGAGAATAAGGAGGCACCGTGCCTCCAAACCCAAAACTAGGATTCACATAAGGCGATGAGACAGAGGATGGAAAGTGTGAAGAGATGTCTGTCATACCAAGAGAAAGATGATTAGAGGCCCAAGGTATTGACTGAGTAGCATGATTCTACGTACCACTAGGAAATATAAAAGGATTTGTCCCCATGGAATGAGAAAATACCATGGGTTGGGTAGTGCTAACTGAGGGAGTCATGGGGGCTCCACTAACCATAGAAATGAATACTCACAAAAAAATATAAAATCCTAAGGCCAACTAACAATCAAAGAGAACACCAAAATAAACAAAAATGCCAATAAGCACAAAAACAAGATAAAGTGGTTGAAAGGAGCCTCCCTCCCTAAATTAGGTATTCCTCACCCAATAGGGGCCTGAGACTCCCTTCAAAAAATCGAAGGTATCAGAATCAGTTATAAGGGCCCTTGTGGGATTAACAACTAGTCGGTCAGATCCCGCTAGAGAGGTAATCCTCCATAAAGGTTGTGTGTTGTCTGACCCTTATCTGACCTAGGGTACCTCTAGAATAACCCCTGTAAGTAACCTATGTGGCTACCTATGTCAAGCAACTAAATCACTATGATATAACCAATTCACAGGCGAATAGTCATAAGTTCGGTCTATGGGAAGGGTAGCAAAGCATGAAATCTCGAAAGCACTGCTTCTCATAGAGGTAAAGGTACTAACAGGAACCCCATATATGAATAAATCCCTAGAAATATCTATGACGCTAGGAAGGTATTGGAGGGATATCTCCTCAAGCAACTTTGTGTGACATTGTGCTTAACTCCAGTGTGAGCGGAGCCTCCTAACATCACCAATTATACAATGGATTTCACCACTCCCTTAGTCAGAAACATATGTTGATTTTAATAGCCTTGGAGAAGTTTACTCACAAAATCCTATTCCAAGGCTCTAAATCTTAAGCTAGTTTGTGCACCCTGAAAAATAAAATCGTTTCTAATCAATTTTAAATTTATCAGCGTTACTTTTTGTAACACCCTAGGTTTTGAGCCCTGTATTAAATAATGTATTTTGTTAATTGTTAAGAGGTCAAAGGGCCCAAACAATTAAAAGGGGCCAGTGTGCCTAAGAAATGTAATGTTTTTATCATTATTAATAATAAACACATTGTTGCCTGCTAGACAGACAAGGACTAGAGTTTTAGGGGGCTATGATTCCACAAGAGAAGGGGATTGAGGGGATAAATGTTTATTTCCTATTTTAATTACCCTTTTGTCTAAGGGAGTGGATTAGTTACGTGAGCTTCTCGGGGGAGGCTAGGAGGTTCTTGATTCCCCACGAAATACTTAAAACTTCCCCTGGTCTATTGGGGGGTTCACTCATTCACTCGTTCACTTGCTAACTGGTTCATTCGTTCACTCGCTTTCCCACTCATTTATTCATTCCATTCTTACCTATCACTCTGTTATATCCTTCCTCATCTGTATATTGTCTTGGAGAAATGGAAATGAACTATTGAAGAGTATCCATGGTATTTTTGGATGTAGGGGTCACTGGTGTAATCCAACCATGACTTGAGGCCTGCATGTCTAAGATGTGTTGGCCTGTGTCCAGCTTTGTTCACAAATGCGAGTCCTGAGAGTTCCAACATGGAGATTCTGGACCAGTTGCGTTGGAGCCCTGGAAGGAGAAGGACTACCTAAGGGACTGCATGGCAAAGAAGGGTGGAGGTCCATTCCCTTGGGTGGTGCAAGCTAGGTAAAAGAAATTTGGGTACTTGGATTGCTACGAGTGTTGGGAGATCCTGTGAGAGCTTGAGTGTTGACTAGTTTGGGAAGCCAAGTAACACTCGAGAACCGTCCTTGTGGATTCATAGTCCTGGCTCGGGGGTGATACTATTGTTGAGATTTTGAATAGTAGTGTCTACGGTTGGGTGGAAGGTCCTTGGTATGCAGCCAATTGGTGTCTACTTTATAAATATAAGTGCTCTTTGTTATGGTATTATTTACCTGTATATGAATGTATTCCATAGTTTATTTATTTATCATTTAATTAAATCTTTAGAATATTCATACTTGTNTTGTTGTGCATTTCGTAGATATTTTTTTGTGTGCATCCTTATTAATTTAAAAAGGTATTGGTAAGAGAAAGAATTCCAAGGGTGGGCTTGAAGGTAGCGTACCTCGGCCTATGGGTGGCAGGGTATGTTACAGATTGGTATCAGAGCTTCTGGTTTAAACATCAGGCCATTATGGGCCAAGTCTGTTGGTCAGAGTCTCGTGGTTGATATCAAATTCCAACCTTGAAGTTGAAAAGCTCAAGAGGAATGACATTTCCAAGTCTACACAGGAGATAGAATGTCATAGATCTTTTGTAAGGGATCGAAGGATCATTACCATCCCTTTTGAATTCAGGAGCGATCGCCATTGTGGGATCAAGAGAGATCCGGGATAGTTGGATCAGAGGGTAGGTGAACAAGGTTCATCTGATGAAGGCGAAGAAAAAGGTTGAGTAGGTTTAAGTCTCAGTCGTCAAATATGCGCGCGAGTGAATGTGAGTCGTAGATCTCGTGTGTTAGAAAAACAGGACCGTGGAGCAATAAAATAAAACAAATGCAAAAACAAAACACAGAAGACACTCAATACAAGAGAGACATAGATTTA
>JASDQU010739368.1:4696-73800 GCA_032191745.1 Picea mariana | reverse complement strand
AGGGGGATAGGCCCCCCGGACCCCGCAAAGGGGGTACCCCCCCTCTTCACTCCCCCGCGTGGAAGAGTGTACATACTTCTGGGGTGTAAATACTTCATGGGGTATAAACATGGCTGAAAGCAGGGACCTCTGAATCAGGAAAATAATCAGGCTCCACAACCAACATCGTGGAGGTTCGGAGGATCGATACTCTGGGAGAAGATAACCCTCATGTTGCATGCAGGAAAATATCTTGAAGCCCAAAGTCTGTATTTAATATGGACCATATGTTAAGGAAGACTCATGTCAACAGATTGGTCAGCTCGGGAATTCGAAGTTCGGGAGAATTGGAGTGTGATAGTGTGGAAATTCCCGAAGCCCAAAATTCCGAAGTGACGTGGCTCGCAAACGTCACCTAGGATGATGTGGACACATGGCATGTGTTCCATGTGTCAGTGAGTTTTGAACCTATGGAAGATTGAAATGTCAGTTAGAACGTGACACGTGTCACCCGCTTGATTGGGCCATGTGTCCACTTCTAGTATTTCTCCACGTGGCGACAGATCGTGCAATTTGGAGACTGGGCACTACGGAGGAAAAATATGTGATAGTTTGCGTTGGGTCAAGAACTCCCAAAGGATAGAGTACATATCGGCTATTTCTCCTAGAAGACACGTGGCCATAGATATTGTAGTCCGAAGACCTGGTACTCCAGGGATTTTCAAGTCTCTACAAGTGAAAAGTGTTGAACCTCGAAGTCACGAAGGAACTAATCCCAGAGAAGAAATGGGAAGTGATAATCATTGATTTCATAACTAAATTACCCAAGACAGCAAGACAACATGATTCAATCATGGTAGTGTTTGAAAAATTAACAAAGGCTACTCATTTTGTTCCTGTAAAAACAATGCATACAACGGCTAATATTGCAAAGGTTTACATGAGGGAGATTGCTAGGTTGCATGGGATACCTAGGACAATTGTCTCGGACAGAGATACAAAGTTTACCTCCAATTTTTGGAAGGGATTGTTTAAAGGATTTGGTACAAATATAAACTTTAACACAACATACCATCCATAGTCAGATGGAAAAACAGAGAGGGTCAACCGAGTAATTGAAGATATGTTGAGAATGTATGTGATGGATAACCCATCTAAGTGGGAAGATTACTTACACTTGGTTGAGTTTTCATATAATAATGGGTATCAAGCTTCATTGAGAATGATCTCATTTGAAGCCTTGTATGGTAGGAAATGAAATACTCCAGTGAGTTGGGAAAACTCAGTAGATAGAGTGGTACTTAGGCCAGATTTTCTCAAGGATATGGAAGACCAGATGGTTAAGATCAAGCAGAATTTAAAGGCAGCTCAGGATAGACAGAAAGTTTATGCAGATAAGAACATGTCATCTATAGAATTTAAAGTAGGGGAGCATGTACTTTTGAAAGTGAATCCCAAGAAAATATCTTTGAAATTGGGTAGTTGTACAAAGTTGGTAGCCAAATTCTGTGGTCCATTTGAAATATTGGACAAAATAGGGTCAGTTGCATACATGCTTGAATTGCCTGCTTCCATGAATGTGCATAATATATTTCATATCTCTTTGCTAAATAAATATGTACATGATCCTAACCATGTTATTGATTGGCATCTGATTCAAGTAGAGACAGAGGGAGACTTTCAGGTCTAGCCAGTGTAGGTATTGGACAGAAAAGTCAAAATGCTCTGGAATCGAGTTATAGAGATGGAAAAAGTTCAGTGGACCTACTACGGTCCGAACGATGCTACATGGGAGCATGAATATTCCATGCGGTCAAAGTACCCACAACTTTTTGAATAAATTTTTTGATTTTGATCTCTATTTTGTATATACACTAAGGACAGTGCCAAAATAAGGGGGAGGGGATGTAACACCCCAGGTTTTGAGCCCCGTATTAAATAATGTATTTTTTTAATCTTCAAGAGGCCAGAGGGCCCAAACAATTACAAGGGGCCAATGTGCCTAAGAAATGTAATGTTTTGATCATTATTAATAATAAACACATCATTGGCTACTAGACGGACAAGGACTAGAGTTATAGGGGGCTATGATTCCACAAGAGGGGGATTGAGGGGCTAAATTTTTATTTCCTATTTAAATTACCCTTTTGTCTAAGGGAGTGGATTGGTTACATGAGCTTCTTGGGGGAGGCTGGGAGGTTCTTGATTCCCCAAAAAATACTTAAA
This sequence comes from Picea mariana, assembly GCA_032191745.1. Taxonomy (NCBI): domain Eukaryota; kingdom Viridiplantae; phylum Streptophyta; class Pinopsida; order Pinales; family Pinaceae; genus Picea; species Picea mariana. Next base: position 71,595 of record JASDQU010739368.1, on the reverse strand, counting down.
CCCTCCCCTAGTCTGTTGGGGGGTTCGCTCATTTAGTCGTTCACTTGCTAACTGGTTTATTCATTCACTCACTTGCCCACTCATTATTTCATTACATTATTACCTATCACTCATTCATCCTTCCTCATCCATGTCTTGTCTTGGGGAAAGGGAAATGAACTTTCAAAGAGTAGCCATGGTATTGTTGGTTGTAGGGGTCACTGGTGTAATCCAGCCATGACTTGAGGCCTGCATGTCTAATATGTGTTGGCTTGTGTCCAGATTTGTTCATAGCTGCGAGTCCTAAGAGTTATAAAATGGAGATTCTGGACCATTTGCGCTAGAGCCATGGAAGGAGAAGGAATGCTTGAGGGACTGCATGGCAAAGAAGGGTGGAGGTCAATTCTCTTGGGTGGTGTAGGCTAGGTAGAAGAGAGATGGGTACTTGGATTATTGTGAGTGTTGGGAAATCCTATGAGAGCTTGATTACTGATTGGTTTGGGAATCCAAGTAACACTCTAGAACCGTCCTTATGGATTCATAGCCCTGGCTCGGGGGTGACACTGTTGTTGAGATTTGGAATAGTAGTGTCTACGGTTGGGTGGAATTTCCTTGGTCTGCAGCCAGTTGGTGTCTTCTTTATAAATATAAGTTCTCTTTGTTATGGTATTATTTACCTATTTATGAATGTATTCCGTTGTGTATTTATTTATCGTTTAATTAAATCTTTAGAATATGCATGCTTGTTGGTTATTGTTGTGCATGTCGTTAGATATTTTCTTTTGTGCATCCTTATTAATTTAAAAAGGTATCGATAAGAGAAAGAAATCCAAGGGTGGGCTTGAAGGTAGCGTACTTCGTCCTATGGGTGTCGGGGTATGTTATGCTTTTAGTGGATTTGTTTACTCAAAAGGTGCGATCGTGAAACTGATGATGTTATGGATCAACAAGTAAAATAATGAATATGAATATAATGCAAAGTCCTAACCTCAATTTTTAATAAATGATAAGCTTTTCAAAATGTAACTTTCAACTCAATTCTGCAATTTCAAATAAGATGCAATATTTCCATACATGTACTAAGATCAACGATAAGAACCCAAAACATCAAATGCCAACAATGCAAAATGCATATTTTTTGTATTTTCAATATAAAAGAATAAAAATGCAAGGACTGAACAACAACTTGATATAAATACCCTAATGTATGCCAACAGAGGTAAACCAAGTAGAATATCAAGAAGCAAACACCCAGCCCAAGATGCAAGGACAACCAATGAAAAGGATGATGAGAAAGAAAAATTTCCCGAAAATTCAACCAAAGAAAGGTTTCCTATCACTCTGGAGGCACTTAACAGTTATGTCAGATACCTAAGAAGACTAAACAACCATCAAAACTTACCCAACAAACATCAAACACAACAATCAAGAAAAAAAGGATGATGCACGCGACTGTTCAGGAGAAAACCGTGTATGTGTGTGCCCTATAGAATGACATCTCGCGTATGTACACGTCTGTCAAGGGAAAAACCGCGTATGTGTATTGAAACACTGCTAGGTTAAGGATAAGGCCAAAAAACTCAGACTTAAAATGAAAAGAGGTTGTCAAGCAATCAAACGACAAGAAACTCAAGATAATTGAGAGCAATCAAAGGAGAAAAACACTCCAAACCCCGAAAAGAATATTCCCTCCCCAGTATGGTCGTCAATTCTGTTATGAGGAAAATCACTCTATGGAATGGGGTAAACCACAACAGAAGAAAATGATTGCAGAAATCAACTCTAATCTCAAGTATACTATATAAACAAACATGCTAACAAGACAAGATAAAGATCCTACCTCGTCCAGACGTTCGGTGAAGTTCATCGTTGAGCACTCGACTCAAAGAGATACACTTGCAACTTGTCCTCAAAAACCAAGATACACAAGCATATGGTGATAATATATAAATTTAACACATATAATAGCATAATCCATCAATATTCATAACAAATGCGCCCATGGAATAACAATTCAAATATTTGCAAGACATTAATTGGAGGAGAAAAGAGTATTTCTATTAAAATGTAATCAACAGAAGTGTATGAATGACAAAATTTTGTGTTGGCATGTTCTGAACCGAGAAACTAAGTCCCTTCCAGTTGGGCATCCACCACTTCAATCCTCTACCAAAGGCAAGCTCATATAAGAGAGACAATGAGGTTCTCCATGAAATAGGAAAGATCTTGGGGGCTAAACAATGTGTTCAGACTTAAAAGGACAAAGGGATGCAGACTCAATATGAAGTGAATAATTTCTCTAGTGTAACTTTGCTCTCAAAGTTGAATTCTTCTCCCCTTGTCCACAACTTGGATAAGGCCCATTTATATCCTTCAAATGGAACTGAAGGGCCGATTTAGAATGTTTCCAGTATATGGAAGGTGAAGGATCATGGATCCTGTTGACATGGAAACCCGAAACCATTTTTTCAATTTTGAGTACAAAACCCGATGTACGTGGGCTGTAATGGTGCAACCTATGTATATGGATGTTGTATAGCTATTAGGGCGCATATATGTGGAAAATATTTCTATAACACACCCATATAAATCATTGAACTTATAAACATTAAAGTTATCACAATTCAAACTTCAATGGAAATTTTTCTACCCATTAATGGAAAAATAATCATAAAATTCATGTCTGTCATAATTAGAGTCGATGCTTTCATCAACTACATCATCAACATCAGCAGTAGTAATATATGGTTTAATTTGTGTTGAATGAAGAAGAGGTGGCATAAAAATGATCATGTATAGCAAGAAACCTTGGCCAAGGCACTCACAAATATGATCCCATGCCTATGTGATGTTTAAAGAATAGTTATTCAAAAATCTCACACAAAAGAAGTTCATATTTATAGCAATATACTGTGAACCACAAATACTAATCTTCACCCATAGTGATGGTTTTCAAAAAGGGTGGTTCATGGCATATGTGTCTTATAGGCCTTGAATAACTCCAAGCATGAATGAATTTTATTAATGAGAGACACACATATATACATTGAGATATATTTGGTTTCATCTTCCAAGAGGTCTGATGATTATTCTAAACACCCCCCCCCCCCATTAATCTGAAGGGGTGTTTGTGAGTCCAATCGTCTTTCTAAAATTTTTGAACTTTTCTCTTTGAAGAAATTTGGTAAGGATGTCTTGGCCTCTACATGGTGTTGAATCAAATGGTACTTTATGTTGATGTGCTTTGTTTGATCATGCAATCTAGGATTCTTGGCCAAATTGATTTCATAAGTGTTTTCAATCAAAAGTGGAGTAGCATTCACCTATTTATCTTACAAATCCTATAGTATCTTCCTAATCCACGCAATATCCTTTGTTTCCTCTACATCAGCCACATACTCTAGCTCTATAGTGGAATCTACTGGAATGGATTGTTTTTATGATATCCAAGAGATAGCTATGGATCCAAGACTCATGAGATATCCTGAAGTAAACACTTTATTCTCCTTATCCCCATCGAAGTATGAATTTGTATATCCAACTAGTTTGAATTCCTCCACCTTAGATTGTTTGAGCCCAAAGTGTTGAGTTCCCTTCAAGTACCTTAGAATTCTCTTTCCAACACACCAATGTCCTTCACAAGGTTTTTACATGAACCTAGAAAGGATCCCAAATGTAAATGAAATATCTATTCTAGTAGTGCTAAGGTAGATCAAACTCCTGAAAAGTTGTCTATATTTAGTTGTATCCTCAAATTGATTCCCTTTTTTTGATGTTATCTTCATATTATTCTCCATTGGAGTAGAGATAATATTGCAATCAATCATGCCAAATTTATTCAACAACTATCCAATGTACTCAATACACAAGTAGTAGTGAAGATGTCCCATGTTTTTCATCTCAAATCTCGTATTCAATTGTTTCTTTATGGATGCAATATATGCTTCATTATTCCCTATTATCAAAAGATCATCTACATACACTACACGATATATAACAATTTTTCCAACCTTCTTGAAAAACAAAGTTGCATCATCAAGATTAAAATGCTTGAAATTGATCTTCAAAATATGCTCAGTTAGCTTTCATACCATGTGCACGGTGATTTATTCAGGTCATAAAAATACTTGATGAGATTGCATACCTTATGTTCTTGACCCTTCACAACAAATCCTTTTGGTTGATACATGTAGACATCCTCTTTCAAATATCAATTTATGAAAGTTGTCTTCACATATATATGATGAATCTTCCACCTATTCTATGCTGCCAAAGACAACAAAGCACAAATGGTAGCCCATTTTGTTGTGGGGAAAAATGTCTCCTCATAGTATATGCCTTATTTTTGTGCATATCATTTCTCCACAAACCTCACCTTGTGCTTTTCAAGTGAGCCATTTGATTTTTGCTTGTTATTGTAGACCCACTTGTAGCCAATTGGTTTGTCTCCAAATGGAAGATCCACCAACTTCCATGTCCCATTCTTGATGAGAGCATCATACTCCTTCTACATAGCTTCTTTCCAGTCATCATGAGAAAAAAAATCTTCAAAGGAAGTTGGTTAAAATTTATTATATAAATTCAATTCACAATCATATGAAAATACCATATCAATGACGTCACCTAAATATGAATCATCTACATCACCTCCATCGTCTTGTTTTGTAGAACTTATAGTTCTTATTTTCGAACCTCATTAGGTGTTAGAGATAAGAATACTCTATTTTATGACTAGGTTGAAATCACAACAAATTGGAATAGATGACGATGCTCTATCTTCTCCTAGATTGGTCTATGGTAACTCATAAATAACTACCAAGGTAGTTAGAGGACTTAATGATGGTTGGAGATGAGATGTGTGGACCATCCTTGTTCCAATAATTTTTCTCCTTCTTTAGGTTTCTCAACATCCATACATAGAATAAGAAACCTTCTTCAAACCAAAATGGAAAAAATAATTGAATTATGAAATAACCAACTAACTAATTGTAGTCAAGCGCGTCAGTACCAACACTAGAAACAAAATAATGAACATAAGAATGAAAATAGATAATATATTAGGGTGAGGGGAGAAGATAGGTCTCCATTTTTATTAAGAATAATATAAGTACATAATGTTATAATTGACTTCTACTATCGACACTTATCATAACCATTGTCCATATTCATCCTACCCCAGGACACTTAGGATTGCTTGACCTTCGATATTCCACTTCATGCAAAAAGAGGAAGACAAGGTTTTCTTAGACCTCTATCTCAGGAAATGGGAGATGGAATAAACTAAGAATGGGAATCCTCAAAGAGATGTTGGTTATAAAAACCATGGGGACGAAATTCTCTAACTGATCAAGATAGGATAATAACTATGGTATCATAGGGATTAGTGTAAATTATCTTCCATTTAAGTCTTATTTATACCATATCAATATGGTTAAAACCATTTCTCTTGGGAATTAGGAAGTTATGGAACCAATTTTCCCATAAACCCCACTTAGGAGAACAAAATTTCTGTGATTTTATATTTTTTATTGAATTTTGAAGGAACTCACTCCTTTCCTAAAGGAAACAAGTGAGTACTCACTCCTTTTCTAGGAAAGAAGTGCGAGCACATTGAGAGGAGGGATTTTTTTTGTAGAGTTTCATATGGATTAAGTTAGCCAAAATCAAGTGTGGAATTCCTCAAGACCAATAAGTTGTATATTATATGAATGAGGTGGATAAAGATGGTATAACATATGCCTCCTAATGTGTGAGATCAGAAAAATAGTTGATGGCCGAAATGCATTATAATATGAAGGAGGAAACTACTTAGTGTGTCCAAGTGGAGTGCACCAAAATTTGGATCAGGGAAAGGCATGCAACAAAATACAAGGTATGAGATGAATCTCTTGTCGAGATGGGAATACCCATGATAATGTGTAAAAAATCATGGTTTCCAAATCAGATACATTGTGGATCCATGGAGTATATATAGGATTAATTATCATGGCCACATAAATATACACAATGGATCCATGTATATATAGGATTAGAGATCATGGCCACAGAAAGAGATACACAATGGATCCATGTCAAATAGATCATAGCCATTAACATATACATAACGGAGCTATGTCTCAATATACATTAGGAGGATGACTAGAGGAATGAAGTGGACAACTGATCTTCATGAAGGTACCAATTTCATAGAGGTATGTGGTACAATCTTGCATAACTTGAGTAGTAGAATAATGAGTGGATCGTACTAATGACCCAAAGTCTTCAAATCCAAACCCATCGAAGGTAAGAGTCTAGGCCATGTGAATAAATTATTTGATTTTGAAGATGGGAGACACCATTTGATTACTAGTCATTGATGTATATCATTAACAAATGTGAGACAACCCACCGATAATGATAATGGGTGTCAAGGTACCTAGTACATTCTATAAAGTGTGAATATATGTGTTGATGTTGAAAACTTATAGAGTCTATCAATCAGGAGACATTCATGTATTCCCACTATCAATAATGAGGGATCCTTACACTAATGAATGTAAGCTTGAATCTACTATAAAGTCTCTAAATCCCATTCCCAGAGAAAATGTTTTGAATTAAATGGGAAGAGATCCATTGGAAGGACAAAATCAAGGTTTCCCCCATCATCCAACACGAATGAACACAAGGATAATGATTTGGAAGGACTCAGATGAAATATGGAAGTTCATACCACCAAGTACGTCTCTCACATGCACCAAATGGAATAGTGCATGGAAGAGAGCCTCTGAGAAATGAATAATAATAAAATCCACTGATAGAGGCTAGGAATTCCACCAATGATGAAAATGGAACCCAAGGGATTGCATGAATCCCAATGTGTTAATACAATTATTGACATCAAATGCATAGGAAACCACTCAGTTAGTGACCATTGATGAATTCCATCTGTTGAGTGTAAGGTAACCTATCAGTGATGAAAATAGGACCCAAGGTGCTACTCTAGGTCAAATTCTCATAGAAATGTTTCATAGTCGATAAGAGATGACCTCCCAACGAGAATTCAATGGAGGCATTCCACACTGGCATGAGAAATAAAAAATACATTGATGATACTAATACAAATTTTGACAACTAGAAAGGATGGCATGGATAGTGAAGAAACATATAAGGAATGGACGACACAGGCTAAGACTTCTCTTTAACACAAGCATGACACAATGGTGACTTGGGAATCATTTGACACAAAATGGAACACTGATATAAGTGTAAGTTTTAGACTTGTGAAGTAAAGAAATTCATATATATTCTTAAGAAAAACAGAATTTAATCAATGGCTCATACATAGAGTACACAGAGATTTTATACCGGAAACCCTCAACCGGGAAAACCTTTCTTATATTCATTATATTGAATTTCACCATTCACCATACAATATATACAATTTTTTTAGGTATTCCATAGATACCAAAACCCTAATCCCTTAATCCGGGATTAACTTAGTAAACCGCTAAAAATAGCAAAATCCGCTAAAAATAGCAAAAACCACCCAAAAACAAATTTCGGGGCATTGCCTCGAATGTTGTGAGTAACCAGGGGGGGCATACCTGCCCCCCCTAGGAAAGAACCCAATGCACACAACACATGGATCACTACTAGGGAGGGATCGTCAGACGCATTTGTCAAATCTGACGCGCCCACACACACACACATGCAAAGAATATAACACATACCCAACAATAAGTCTGTGACATAAGAGGAATCAATATACTTCCCATATTAATTGGAAGAGTAACCAACCATAAGAGTGACAATATATAAATTCAAGGTTGAACTTCCTAATACCATATGAATCCCAACTTGCTGAGTGACTAACTGAAAACTTGGTGCTTTGTTCAAGGGTGACATAACTCAGGACAATTGCCAACAAAACAAATATATTTATTCTTTCCCCCCTTTCTCTTTTTTTTTTATCATATTTGACATTTTGTGTATTTTTCATATTATTAAATCTTAAAAAGGAATAAAAAAATTCTAAAATAAAGTGGAGGAAACGAGTGTCATGGGGAAAGAAAACGAGTTCCAAGTGCATGGAACATACCTATGTAAAATGTAGGGAGGATGTGCAGGATATTTACACTCTTTGCATGTTTTCCTCCAGGTATAAGGGTTCAAGGTGTAGATGTGACAAATGAAAAGGTGATCAGATAAAGAGAATTCCTATGCAATAAGAAAAAAATGGAAAATTGTGGTTGGCATTAGGCTCAAAAGCATAAGCAACAGTGTGCAATGCAGTAGTACAACTTGAAAAAAAAATGGGAGTCCTATGGGTAAAAACTAGAAATAGGTTGATAAGAAATCATGTGGATTCAACAAAAAGTTGTGGCGGGACTAACAAAGGACTCTTGAGCCTATGTAAAACTTCAATATGGACCCCAAAATGTCAAACAGGGTTCTAACTAGGGAACCCGTGATTGGTATGCCCTATCATGTGAATTACAACATTTTTAAAAACAAAAAAGAAGGATTTGTGTCACAACTCAATGGGGTCAATCGTAAGGAAAAACGAAACAAGAAACTGATAATACACAATGCAAGGTGGGAAACCTAACCTATGTGATAGTTTTCATATAATTACTTATCAAAATGGATCAATGTGGACCAAAGTGATGAAAAAAATCCAAAGAAAATGTCTCAAGTGTCCTGTATATATGACTAACAACACTCGTCTAAAAGTTAATAAATCTAGTATATAAACCTCTGACAAAAACTTATGCTTTGGAATACAAAAATTGAAAACAAAAAACCTTAAAAGTATAATATGGTACAAAGCACCACATAACCTTGTAGCTTATACATAATAGTTCTTTAGGTGAAGCCCATTGCTAGAATCGGGTCAAGTATTTCTTTGGCATTCAACATCTAAAGTCTCCATTTTGGTAATAAATAACAATCTACGATGCATGTCTTCCCACGGTATACTATATGTAGTCATGGTTTCAAGCATAAACTCATTCGAAGGAAATTCAACATCCAAGAAATCATGTGAATTGGGAGTATTGATAGCCCATATGGGTGAAGTGAAATGATAATATGTCATATAATGATGGATATTTTGATCATATTTGGAATATTCCACCATCGAATACTCACAAATACCAGGGCTTGAGGACCCACAAATAGTGAGATCAAACTCAAGAGGAAAATCATGGTCCCTAAGGTCAACAAGGGGAAGCAAGGGCTCCCCTTCCCCCATTAGATAAGTCACCTGATCAATTGTCAATACCTTGCCTCGACAAAGTGAACAAGGGTGTAAAGTTTTCTTCTCATAAGCAATTGAATACTGAGGATAAGATGCCATATAATTCACCCATGGCGGGGTAGAGTCCACTTGAATACTAGGAATTTAGACACTTAGTATTTAGTTAAGATCAACTTGGTCTAATGTGTAATTAGGTTAAAATGTGTATCTTATTGTTTTTATTTAGTATGCATTAGTATGCATTTGTAGTTAGGAAATCCGACAGTCACGATATGTTCCCAATATAGTGTAGTATTCCATATATAAAATAGTATGCAAAACATAAATATTTTAGCTAGAAATGGAAGAACAACAATGATATAACTAGAACAATACCAGAATAATACTAGAATGACACCATAAAGAGTACCTTGATTAATGATAGCAATGTTCACTTTCCTCTTCGAGGGGGCAACCTCTAGCAGAGAAAATCTCTATTACAATAATATCCAAGACAAAAATTCTCATACCCTCTACTCTTATTTATACTAAATCTATCTATCCAAAAGAACAATCTAGAAGAAGATCCTTCTAGAAGCGGAAGCTTCTATTAGGTATTCTTACATTTGAATTCCTCCTTATTGTTAGGCCTTATTAATATTGACCTTTATTACATGGAAATATATTATTCTACCCACTTGAGGGGTTAGGTCCCTAACATTCCCTCCCCCTTAAAATCAACCTTGTCCTCAAGGATTGAGATGAGGAAATTGTTGCATAATGTTAGCTGGCTCCCATGTGGCATCTGTTGGAGTTGTATCTTTCCACTAGACTAACACTTCCTTGATGGTGCGCTGATGAATATGATGCTCAAGTTGGTCCAAAATTGCTTGTGGATGCAACCAGATGGATCCTTCTTCATCCAACTTGAGAAGGATGGTTTGAGTTTGGCACTTAGTTCCAATCACCTTCTTTAAGTAGGAGACATGAAAAACAAAATGGAGCTTAGAAGAACTAGGAAAAGATAACTGATAGGCCACCTGTCCCATGTGCTTGAGAACTGTATAAGGACCATAAAATTTGGGCACCAATTTATGACAATGTCTGGCCTCGAGTGAAGTTTGTTTATAAGGTTGCAGTTGAAGAAATACATGGTCTCCTTCAACAAATTGACGTTCTGAGTGACCTTGATCGACTTGTTTCTTCATGCGATTGTGAGCCATGACCAAATTCTATTTGAGGGTACATAGAATAGCTTCTCAAACTTTAAGCGTTTGGTCAATCGTCTGAAGCTTTGAGACACCTGGCATGTAGGAGAGAATGGAAGGTGGCTTTTGTCCATATATTGCTTCAAAAGGAGTCATGCGAGTAGTTGTATGGTAAGAAGTGTTGTACCACCATTCAACTAATGGTAACCATTAAGCCCATTGATATTTCTTTTCATAGTAAAAACACCTCAAATAAGTCTCCAAACACTTGTTGACAACTTCAGTTTGACCGTCAGTCTGGGGATGATAGGCGGTTCTGATATGAAATTGGGTGCCCTATAGCCTGAATAGTTCTTGCCAAAAATTGTTCATGAAAGTGGGATCTCGATCAGAAACAATAGAATGAGGCATTCCATGAAGCTTGAAGACATGATCCATGAAAACTTGAGCCACATTGGATGCAGTAAATGGATGTTGAAGAGAACATAAATGAGCATACTTGGAAAGACGATCAACTACCACCATGATGACTGACTTATTTTTCGATTTAGGTAATCCCACAATTAAATCCATAGATATGTCCCTCCAAATAGTGGGTGGAATTAGAAGAGGTTGGAGTGTGCCAGGGGATTTTATTGTTTCTCCCTTGTTATGTTGACAAACATCACATTCTGCCACAAAAGTGCGAACGGCCTTTTTCATAACATCCTAGAAAAAACAATGTTTGACCCTGTCATAGGTTTTGGTAAACCCTGAGTGCCCAACTATGGGTGTAGCATGAATCTTAGGAAGCACCATGGATTTAAGTTGTGACTATTTACTTAAATACAAATGAGCTTTGTAGTGAAGCTCGTCATTACTCCAAGAGTACCCTGGGGAAACTGGAGAATTGTCTTGCAATTGTTGGAGCAGATGGGAAATTTTAGGATCTTGTAGCCATTCTTGGCGAACATCTTGGAGCCAATATGGTACAACGAAGGATAGGGAGAAAAGGGACCCTTCATATTCATATTTTCTAGAAAGAGAGCCAACAACCACATTTTATTTTCCTTTCTTGTAAATTATCTCATAATCATATCCAAAAAGCTTAGTTACCCATTTTTTTTGCTCTGGAGAGGAAGGTCATTGCTCCAAAAAATGCTTGACGCTTTGATGATCTATATTGATTTGGAAGCATTTCCCCAAGAGATAAGGGCATCAGAGATCCACTGCATGCAGAATAACCAACATTTACTTTTCATAGATTGATTGGCCCAAATGGTGTTTTGATAATTGTTTGTTGGCAAAGGCCAAAGGTATTCCCTCTTGCATAAGGACTGCTCCAATTCCTCTCCTAGAGGCATCACATTCTAGGACAAAGGTATTTGTGAAATCAGGAAAGGATAATACTAGAGTATTGCACATAGTCACCTTCAATGCTTGAAAGGCCTAATCAGCTGCGGGAGTCCAAGTGAAAGAATTCTTTTTAAGGAGAGTAGTGAGAGGTGTTTCAATCTTTCCATAATTCTGAACAAACTTGAGATAATATCCTATTAAACCCAAAAAACCACGCAAGATTTTGATAGTCTTGGGGTGAGGCCAATCATGCATTACTTCAATCTTCTTAGGATCCACCTGGACACCAGCCTTGCCAACAATATGACCCAAGTACACGACTTTTGAGGTTCCAAAGGCACATTTAGAGTGTTTGAGGAAAATTTGATGTTGAGAGAGTAGATTGAGAACTTGATCCACATGGGAAAAATGGGATTGCAAAGTTTTACTATAGATGAGAATATCATCAAAGAAAACTAAGACAAAATGATGAAGAAAGGGACGAAAGACATGATTCATGAGGATTTTGAAGGTGGAGGGGGCATTACACAAGCCAAAGGGCATGACCATGAACTCATAGTGACCCTCATGAGTTTGAAAGGTAGTCTTGGGGATGTCAGTGTATTGCATATGGATTTGGTCATAGCCAGAACACAGATCAAGTTTAGTGAAGTATTGAGCACCACTCAACTCATCCAAGAGATCATCAATGACAGGAATGGGAAACTTTGCCTTAATGGTGAGTTTATTGAGGGCACAAAAGTCAGGACACATGCATCAAGTGCCTTATTTCTTAAGTACCATGACCACAGGAGAAGAATAAGGGCTAGTACTGGGGTGGATAACACCCGCTTGGAGCAATTCCTGCACTATTTTCTCAATTTCACTCTTTTGGGAAAAGGGATGGAAATAAGGGAGAACATTGGAAGGAAGACTACCAAGAACAAGGGGTATGGAATGATCATGAACACCATGAGAAGGCAGAAGTCCCTGAGGAGTGGAAAAAATAGCTTGGTGGTTGGAGAAAATAGCTTGGAGGTCAGGATGCACAAAAGGTGTCTCAACCACTTGAATAGAATGGAGTTGAGAAATAATACCAGAGTGGCCTTTATTGAGGAGATTTTCCATGCTATGGGAACTGATGATCTCATGAGAACCAACTTTGAGACGTTGGAAGTGAAACATTTGTCCCTCATGTTAGAATTGCATGGTTAATTCCTTAAAATCCATAAGAATGGGACCCAAAGTGCATAACCATTCAACATTTAGCACAATGTCACAACCACCCATTTCAATGGAAAACATATGATATTTCAGGTGGTAATGTCCAATTTGAATACATACATTTTCACAACTCCCACCACATTTCATGGACCCACCATTGGCTATCATGATTTGAAAGTTATTGACAACGTGAATATAGAAATTGGTTTCCTCGGCAATGCGACGATGAATAAAATTGTGGGTGCTATCACTGTCAACAAAAACGATGACCTTCCTATGCTTAATATAACCAATGAGTTTGAGGGTTTGTGGAGCATAGAATCTAGTGAGGGCATGCAAGGAAATGAGTGGTTCAACTTTAGGTGGGTGAGGGGGCTCATGGGTAGCATCGAGAAGGGAGGGATCTTCAACAAGTGGAACTGTCACATCTTCTTTAGGAACATCTTCGTAAATGGCCAAAAAAAAAAATTGTTCCTTATACTTGTGCCCCAAAAAATATTTTTCATCACAATTATAGCAAAGACCCTTTAGTTGTTGTTCATCCATTTCATCCCTAGTTAATTTATGGACCTTGAGGGGAGTGACATGGGGGTTAGGATTAGTGGGTCAAGGGCAAGGAACAGAATAAGGTTTATTGTTTTGGAAAAAACAACATGTCGGGCCTCTTTAGCACATTTAGTATCTTCCAACCAAGTCTGAGGGCAGGCCTTGAGAACCTGGGATCTTATTTCATTCTTTAGGCCAGTGATAAAGAATTCATGGAATAAAGCATCTGACATGCCTTCGGTTCGAAAGGCCAAATGCTCAAAAGAAGTTATAAAGTCTTCCATTGTGCTTGACTGTTTCAACTTGGTCAAATGACCGAGATAGTGGGTATCAATTTCAAAGAGGTCATAGAGCTCGACAACAAACTAGGTCTAGGAAATATACCCCTGACGTGAATTTTTATGCCATTTCCACCATTTCCATTGTTCAAGATCTAGATAGAGGACAACATAGCGAAGTTTCTCCAACTCATCAGTAATACCATGCAGAGAAAAATAATGCTCCATTTGAGTGACCCAACCCATAGGAATGAAGCCATCAAATTTATTGACCTCGACGTGGGGAAGATGGGGGTCATGATGAGAGGAGTTGGATTGAAAATGAAAAGAATGAGAGGAATCATTAGCATCTAGTTGGTCTGAGGAGGAAGGACCTGGAGGGCGATTCAACAAATAATCGACAACAGACTGGAGGGTGTTAAATTGGTTCATGAATTTGGCTTCCATGGTATCAAAATTTTGTTGGACTTAGGTCTCAAATTGTGCAAGGTGGGAATTCGTAGAGCCAATCTCAAATGGCATATGTTGGATGGATTCCTGGGCTTGATTGATGGAAGCTTGCAGGTATTTGGAGAGGGGAAGTGTGAGTAAGGAAAAATGGGTGGGTGGGACCACAAAAAAGGACTTAGACATGATAGGTACCATAGAAATTAGGGAAAGAAGGGAAATATAATGGAATAGATGACAAAATAGGGAAGATGAGAAGGGGTCAGGTCCACTAGAAAAAAAGGATTAAAAATGAAAGGTGTGACTACGATCAGGGATAAAAGGGGAATCCAATGGGATAGGTCCCAAATAAGTGTGTCGGCAGGACCACTTTACTCTTTATTTATTTATTTATTTTAATTCCCGCGGAGTTATACTCCGTCCTGAATAATACTGCAGTGACGAAATGCAAAAATGATTAACAGGAAGAAATGTGTAGTAATTTCGCAACCAGAATGCAAAAGGCACAGTTGTGCATCAATAGATCTTGTCTGTTCTATTTTTGTTTCCATCCCAAGGGGTAGTGTATTCAGGGTTTCTACAGACAAGTTTTTTCCCTATGTTATAGCTCTCTAATATACGTACAGGGTCCAACATTAGTACTCAACCCAATATATTAGAGAACCAACTAAGGAGACTAGATTATCCCTTAGCCGTACTACTCGACTACCTAGGTACTAAAGAGTATCTTCTTGAGTGTTTTTCTTGGTGGAACTATAGCAGTTAGACGGCCAATTGGTTTATTTATGGAGGGCTTCAAGAGATCTAGGTTGATTCGTATACAGGTGATGTCTGATGCGCTACCACTCGAAGGGGTGCCAACAAGAGTTACAAGGGTGGCCAAAATATGTGTTCTTGAGTACCTCTTATATTTCCTACATGTATTACTCCCTGACCGTGGGTTGATGTGCATAACGATAGATCTTTGTATGTTTAAGACACCAGAATATGTCTCTACCCTGAAAAAAATTAACCCACAATTATCTTCTGAGGAAAGTTCTCTGATACCACTTGTAGTATTCCAGATATAAAATAGTATGTAGAACAAAAATATTTTATCTAGAAATGGCAGAACAACAATGATATAACCAAAACAATACCAGAATAATACCAGAATAACACCAGAAAGAGCACCTTGATTAATGATAACAATGTTCACTTTCCTCTTCGAGGGGGAAACCTCCAACAGAGTAGAGCTCTATTACAATAATATCCAAGACAAAACTTCCCATACCCTCTACCCTTATTTATACTAAATCTATTTATCCAAAAGAACAATCTAGAGGAAGATCCTTCTAGAAGTGGAAGCTTCTATTAGGTCTTCTTACATTTGACTTATTCCTCTTTACTACTAGGCCTTATTAATATTGACCTTTATTACATGGAAATATATTAGTCTACCCACTTGAGGGGTTAGGTAGGTTAGGTCCCTAACACATAGAGTGATCTGGCGACTCATATTCTCCTCGATTTTAATGGCTACACTGATCCATGGATTAACACTTGATTGGTCCATCATCTATATTTAAAGAGAATGGAGGGTAATTTGTTGATGTTCTATTGTGATAAAATATATTGTAAATATCTCTATAATATTTTTTTTTCCTTTGCACTAATAAATTCCTCCAAGTGGCCATGTTGGTTAGGGCCATGGATGTTTTCCCACAATGGTTTACTATGTAAAAACATTGGTGTGTTGATATTTAATCTGGTTGTGTGAATGGTTATTGAAGGTGTTCTTACTCTGTTGGAATACCTATGTTATTGAACATGGTATTAGATCACCTTTGAATAGCCTCTCCCATTGTAGATTGATATCTTGAAGTCATGTTGCCACATCTCTGGTTTATTCCATTTTTATACATTACTAGGATGAGAGGATTGTTTTATTATGTCTAGAGCACTTATTTCAGCTAGAAATTATTTTCATTTCACTCGAAAAGGTTTACGTTTTCCCAATATATGGCCATTTCAGTTGGATTCAGAGGTATACAACCTAAATATGCCCTTTTAAATTTTTGCAGGGACAATATTTATGTTTTTTATTTTTTATTTCTAGGTTGCTATTGTTATAGGAAAATTCCTCTGCAGATAGGTGAATATCATCTTGGATTCTAGACCCCTACTACCAAGACATAAAGATGCAAATGGACACTAACATCCATTTAAATGTATTTAAGCTAATCAAAGGAAAGAGAGGAAGAAAGTATTATGTACCTTTTTCTGAAGCTTGTCCTCACTTAATCTAAACTGAACTTGATATCCAAGCTCCTTAGCATAGCATGGTATCTGCAAATCAATGGATATAAAATAAAACAAAGACTTCCTACTCTATCAAGATTAGTTTAAACTAAATTTATGCATAAGAGGGGAGGGAGTATTCATTCTTGACTTTCTTTCTTTGGAATGCGGAATAGGCAATCAATAAAGAAAGCCTATGAAATAATACACAAACTTGAAGGAAATAGGCCAAGCATATATTAATGAGAACATTAAGAAGATACTTACAATATGTAGATGCAATTGCAGCAACCTCCCCAAGTGCTCCTTGTCCAACCCCTTGCTCGAAATATCCACGATCAGAATGAAAATACTTTTGTTAATTATTCTCCTCCTCTTTACCATGAGAATGCATCCTTTTATAGGCTTTGAGAGGCTCAACCACCTTGGTTATATTTGGGATAAGTTGAGGATATGACTCCATCGTTTGTGGCATCTCCCTTAGATGCATCCTAAATCTTGGATTCGAGCCAAACCAAATCAAATCATTTCAGGAGATTTCTTCCTATGATTCTCTCAACCAATCGACGTTCCCTCAGAGCGGGAAACAGAGTATTGCAATGCTCCCTTCTAGATGGACAGAGAGTGCTAGCACTCCTTGCATATGAGAAGGGGAGCGTTGATTCTCCAAAAGTTCATCAAGATGACCAATTCTGAAGGCAAAACATTTTGTTTAGTTGGTCAAATGATGTGGTTTCTCCTTCCAACATGTTCTAGAGGATGTATCAAGTGTTTCCATGGTGTCGTTTTCAATGCGACATATGCACAATGAAAATGTGACATTTACGACACTTGTGACAAAAGTGTGACACTTGCGACAATGAGAATGTGACATTATTGAAGTGAGGAATTTTGATGTGAAATTTATTTACCCCCAAAGTGTGAAGTCAGAAGATGAAAGTTGATGACTGAAACACTTTGTAGATTTTTTGAAGAAAGGGTATGGAATCGGGGAACCTAGTAGATGCTACAAACAACCATCAAACAAATGTTATCATGTGCTTCAAACCCAAGGTAGGCATACCTATTCTTGGGTAACAAATAACTTAAGGTATGGGCACCAATAAATACATTGCAGATCCATGACGATATTGATTAATGGTATAGCCACCAAAGATACATTGTGGATATATACCTCCATGACATGAATTTATCGCAGCCACAAGAAATACATAGTGGAGCTACGAGATGATAAAACATAAACACAAACCAATACAATGTGGATCTATGTGACAGTCTATATATCAGCATGCTCAAATGATCTCCTTCGTAGCTTGGGAAAAGCAAATAATAGAGTGAGTGCTCAACCCAGGATCTTCGTACCAATCCTGATGTGGTATGAATCTGGCCATGTGAATAGATGTTTTGATGTTGAACATGGTAGAAACCACTTGATTACCGGTCATTGAGGTAAAATTTTAGCAAGTGGAATGGAAATCACCAATGATTTCAATGACTCCCAAGGTACCCTAGTACAATCCAACGAATGTGAATAAATAAGTTGAAGTCAAACAATCATGGAGTCCTCTGATCAGAGGTCAATGATGTAAACCTACTGTCAGAGGTGAGGAGGCCTGCCATTGAGGCATGTAGATCCCAAGGTACTAATTGGTTTCTAAGTCTTATTCCCAGATGATGTGTTGAATTCGACAGGAAAAGACTCGTCGAAGGAGGGCCTCAATGTATCCCCCATAATCGACATGAAACTGACATAGGAAAGTGATGTAATATGGTGAATCAAATGAGTATGGATTGACATGGGTATTGAAACTAGAAAATTTGTGATGGTTGAATCTCGAGGCGGATACTTCCCTTAAACACTGAGGCACAACATGAGACTTGGCAACATAAACGTAATGTGGACCAAAACATAATGCAGTGGACGCTGTGACATTCGTCGGATGACCCAAAGGAGTGGAAAGACTCATAGGATTGATTCAGTGCAGAGGTTTAGCAGATTATCCAAGTGTTCAAAATGCAGTTAAAAACAATATTTGTGTTCAAGGGAGATTGCAACAGTTATTTGTAGCAATTCTCAAAGAAAACTTGACCTACTTCCTTCAATTTTTCTCCCATCCAGATAGACGAGTACCTCTTTTTATTTTAGCGAGCTCGAGGAGGATAACACATGCTCGATATAACTCACCTTTGGTAAGTCCCTCTTCCTTTGTTTAATGAACTGGAATAAGTAAGGGTTCAGTCTCATTTGGGATCTTCAATGTGTGATTTTAGCGAGTCCAAAGAAGGAAGACTCGGTGGTTTTTCATGTTTAGAGAGTCTGAAAAGAACTTAAAGATGACTCCAAGGTTGTCCTTTTTCGTAATTTTAATCTCCAAAGTTTGAAAAAGAGATATATTGCTACTCCAGAGATGCCCCTTCTAGACCTTTTAACGAGCATGAAAGGAAGCAAGATCACTCAGCGATCTTTTCATATTTAGAGAGTCTGAAAAGAGATTAAAGATAACTCTAGGGGTTTCCTTTTTTGTATAACCTTTACGAGTCTGAAAAAGTGATAAAAGTCTACTTAGTTACATTCTCATGTTTTTTTTAGCACCAGAAAGAACAAAGATTATGCTCGTCAGTGTCACAAGGTTGCCGAAAAGATGTTGCTTGAAATCCTGTAAATATAGATAGTTATGGGCCCAAAGTATTAGTAACTTCTCGAAAAAAGATTAAAAACCCAAAAATGAATTTATAATAAGGAGAAATAGAAAAATATGAACCTATAAAATAGTGAAATAGGTCAAAAAATTCATTTACCATTTGATTTTTACCAAACTCCTCCATATTTGGAATTTTCCACCTTTGGGAGGTATTTTTTCGAGCTATGACTATGGGAGTTGTGATTGATCATTTCCAGTTCCGTCCGAACTAGGTTGTTCATCTTTCCCTTCTCATCATTTTTTATGGTTTTTTTTCAGTTATTTAGCTTATGTTTTGAGCGTTGTGGGCTCCTTAGGAAGCCTTAGGCGTTGAACCAGATCGACACTCAGTCAAAGCGCTGAGGGGAGTGTCGATCGATATTTTAGCACATTGGTGCACATTCTTAGGGAGCGATAGCGCTCTATAGCCAATTTTGAGGGAGTGTTAGGCACATAACTCAAAAATATTTTTTCTTTTGGGCTAAATAGAAACAATTTTGTTCCACAAAAATTTGACTAAAGATGTTTAAATGTTTGTATTTGCATATTTAACCGATCATTTAGCCATGATAGAGTGGAAAGAGCGCGAACATGAGTTCGATGACATTGCCACTCTTAAAATCCCTCAAGCGAGGGCATCTTTGCGAAACTGCGGGTTACTCAAGTATTTCAAGCTCCAAAACATGAGGAAGGAAGTACTGTTACTTGAGTACTTGATCGGTTTATAGGACAATACCAACCAAGTATTTTGCATCGGACCGCACACGCTCAAGATTGAGCTAGATTATGTCTATTTTCTAATGGGGCTCTCGAGGAGAGGGGCTCCTATCCTCTTGTCCAGACACCAGAAAAATTCTCAACCAACTTAGGCGTATGTTGTTGAGCACTGTATACTGGGATCGCGATTGGTAGGTGGTCAAATCGTGATAAAAAATGTAATGGACTTGGCACTTTGGTCGATTCTATTCTCCATCATCAAATTGGTGGGTAGTACTAGTGCTCATTTGGCCTCAAAATCACAGATGTCATATTCTTTACAGTGTTTAGAGCCCAGTTTGTTTAACTGTAGTGCAGGGTTCCTTCGAAATGTCAAGGAACAAATATTCAAGTGCAGGACGGGCAGACAAAAGCAATTTGGGTATGGTTATTTTCTAGTTTCGTTCTTCTTAGAGTGATTTCCTCATATGCAGCCACATGTTCAATTGATAGTTGTTGGCACAGGGACAGACCAAGGTTTCAACGCTCAAGAGCGCACCAACAAAACCCTAACTACTGGCCCTTTCGGCAACACCTGCGAAGCAGATGAAGTCTCACCCGAGGTAGAGGCAGGGGTGGTTGCAAGGCTCAGATGTCTGCAACCTTATCTAGGACACAGATCTGTGATTATATCGCTTAGCATATACCTAGCATAGATTATCCATCAATATTCTACCCTTATGATACTTCGGAGATAGCACAGAGCATCACAGTATGTACTTAGATCTAAGATAATTCAGCACTTAGCCACAGCAATATAGATTAGATTCAGCAGATCAAGCACTAAGCATCTTTTATATCAGACCTAACATTCATTTGTGTCTCATAAGCATAAAGCATAACTAGATCTATCTAAACACATCAAGGCATTTAGCAAGGGAGAGACAAACACATCAGGTCAAAGCACAGAGCACCACACACCGAGTTACCGTGGTTCACCACCACCCTGGGGATATGTCCACAAAGTCTTCTTCTTTATTATCTCGATCAAGAATTTTACAGCATAGAGCTCCAACAATCCTTACTTCGCAAAGGATAGAAGATCTGCACATCTCGCTAGATCCTTCTTCCTTGCACTTCAGCACAAAACTGCAACAACTTGCACTGAGCTCTGCAAGATTCTTACGATCAGGGATGATTTTAAGGATGGAAATTTATTTTAAAATATAGAAACCTTAGTGAATCTTACTAATCCTTCATATGCCAACTATAAATGTTTGGCAATATTTTTGTAAAATTATTCACATTTCTAAGGATTTTATATAGTTTTTATAAAATTTTGGCGATTTTTAAGGTAAAATAATTTTATCCTATAGAATTTGGGCGAATCATTTTTAAAATAGCGAATCTCGTTTTTTGAAAAAACATGGAAAATTAGCCCATGAGCAAAATTTAGCCCCTAAAATCATCTATGCTTACAATCATGCACAGAGCGCTTACAATATGCATCCAATCACACAGATCCAGTTACTAGCACTAAGCCATCAACTATACATCACATAGATGTACTATTGTCCTCTACTTACATTGCCTAAGTATCTATTTATAGATTAAAAAATTGGGCCTAAGCATGGGTAAACCCATGGGCCAACATCCCTTTCCCATTACATTAACCCAAAACCTTAAAGGGCCCAAAAGTGGACCAAGATGCTTCACTTGGCGGTCCTTCTTTGACTAGTTGTCACAGTTCAAAATAGGTCAAAATGACCAAGGTTATCCCAAAAACTTGGTCAAGGGCCAAAAGGCCTCTGACACTCACTTGTGACTCGTCCCAAGTCACTCAGGCCTGGCCAATTTTTCTTTGAACGCCTCGAGCTTAGCTTGAGCTGCTTCGACCTGCTGCATTGCTACTGCCTCTTGCTCGACAAGCTCTTGTATGCTTGCGTTACTGACTAGTCCCTCTAGGCATTGTTCTTTTGTATTCACAACCTGGTTCAGCTTTGTACCTTGGCTCTCTATCTCTGTAAAAAGGTGACATGATTTATCCTACACAGGTTGGAGCCATTGCATTGCTTCCATTACCTTGCTCTGGATCATATGGATCTGCTACTGTGCGACATGCTGCTCGGGCAACCGCTTCATTCTTTCTCCGGGTGATAGGGCCTTCAACTGCACTTGTAAATTTTCAACTTGATGCTTCACCTCTTGGAGTTGTGACTCCAATGTATACAATTCTGGGTTCTCGGTTAGGCTCTCATATATCTGCGCACTTCTGCTACTTAATTATTTTCACTCCTCAGTGAGTACTTTAATCCTTTCTACTATACTTCGGGCAGTCATTTCTCACTAGTCATGCTCTTCTTGTGAGGTACTTGGGATGGTCTAAAGTTATAAGTCCACGACTCTTTGTTGAAGTTGTTGAACAACTTCAGCAAGATTGTGGTTTAACCATAGTTATCCTCTGTGGTAACTTGCTAGCAGCAGTTTTACACAAGCATTCACCTCTTGGTGTCTACCGAAGTGCGGTATTTTCATAACGCTGAGAAAAGTAGACTGTGCGAGGTTCATCGTCCATTGTTGAGGGACAATCTTGGAATTCTTTCCCTTATTTCTTGTCAAATACTTAGACAGGGCGAGCATGTTGTAAATTTTATGGTCCCCCAGGTTGAAGTCACAAAACTTCAACGCTGTAACCTTGTCTTGATCTGTGCGATAGGTGCGTACTCCTTTCGGTAGATATGCAGTGACTAGGGTGTATTCAAAGTCCCTAGGGACATTGTCCCTATTAATCGCACCGCTCAGAGGGGGTATGTAATCTGGTAGGATGGATGGCACTAACTTCACGTTGGTTATATCATCTTTATGCTTAGTTTTCCTTTCTGCGTCAGCTCGAGATGTTCCTGCTCGAGCAGTCGACAGGGAGGCATGCGCTCCTATCGTCGATGATGCCTGTAAACCTGTAAACAACCCTCTTTCCGAAATGACTCATTTGGTTCTGAGGCTAGCAAGTACCTCTCTTACAGATTCTTTAGTTGCGTTGAGCTCGTTGGACATATACGCTCAAGAAAAATAATCGAGGTCATGCTGATCTTAGGCACTGTACTAGAATGAATAACAAGGGCATGATGATCATTGTAGACACTTGCTAGTTTGCGAGCTTCAATTTCTCAATTGGAAAAAATGTTCTTCAGTCATAGCGTGATGAGATAAATAGGAAATCTCAGCAATGGTCTGCTTGCAATGGACATGAAGCCTTCATTAACTTTGTTCTATTCATTCTGGTGTTGTCCAACAGTCTGGTGGTAACCCATAATTGCTTTCTGACCCGTTCGGAGTGGCAGTTGAATGGATATATTGGCTTCCAACAGCTATATCACTTCTCCATGGAAAAGTGACCCATGTCATTGTTCTGATATCTCAGCAAAGCTCAAATTCTGCAAAGTTTCTTTCTGTGATGTTCTGTCTAGAATCTCCTGTAACTTTGCCTTCGTCTTACTTAACTTTCTAGCTTTCTTTCCAGTGAGCTTTGTCTTAGTATTTATTTTCTCATTATGATTCCTATTTTCCTTGGATATAGTCACTTCGTACTGCTGAGGTTCTCCTTCAGGGTTTATGTATAACATCTCTTCTCTATCTGAGATAGAAACTTCAATCTTATGTGAGTCCTCTGGCGTTCTAATAGCTTCGAAATCTGGGTTCCTAGTGTGAAATGGCTTCGATCTATTCTTTTGTTATTCAATCAACTACGTGATCTTTCTGGTCATGAAGTCTTTTAACTCTTGTCTCTGTTGTTCTAAAACTTTTTCTTCTTCCTTCTTTCTGGCTTGATCTCTTTCAATCCAAGGATTTCCAAGTAGCATAGTAAATGGGGCGTTTTCCTCAATAAATTTGATAATCTCAAAATCTTCCTCTATCAAAGTTCCATTGACATTCATAGATATCTGAGTAAGCCTTCCACATAAGTTCACCAGTTTTCCTCTGAATAATCCTATTCCTCCTAGGGATGGATTCATAGCAGGCCTTCCTATAGCTTCCCAAGTTCTTTCTGTCATGACATTCACCTGTGTTTCCTCATCCAGAATACAGTCAATGTCGAAGTCTCCTATTCTTACTTGGGTTTTCTCTTTTCCGTTAAAGATCTCAGATAATATCACATGTCGGTGATCACTCAAGGTGTCTTTCATCTGCAGTAACATATTTTCTGATTCCTTCTAGGCTTCTTCTATTTCTGGATCTTCCTTATGGTTTCCTTCATTTAGATTCATTCTTTCAAGCTTTGCAATCATTCTAGGGCAATCCAATACTTCATGGTCTAAAGCTTTGCAATAGAGACAACTAGGTCTTCTACCAGGGCACTCCTTAGCTATATGTCCTGGTCTTCTGCAACTGTAACATAGGGTCAATCCTCTCTTTCTTTTAAATGATCCCCAACCCCTTCTGTGTTGCATACTAGGATCATGGTAGCTAGTCTGCAAAAAATTCTTTCTAGGATCCTGCATCCATTTGTTAGTCCAAACATTCTTTCTATGCATAGGTATAACATATCTATCATTATTCTTATCAAATCTATTCATATCAAACTTTCTTTCTTCTAACAATGCCCTAGTTTTCAAGCTAGGAAAAAATCTACCAAGCATACCTAAATCCATACTTTAGAAATAAAAAATTTCACTTATTTACTTCTACAGAGCACAAAGCTTTCAGATCTAAAACTTGAACTATTCTTACCTTTATCATAGCACAGAGCTTATAGATATTACCTCTTTTCTACAGATATTATGTCTTTCTTTCAAAAATTTCCACTTTTACTTAGAGCACAAATCATTCAGATCTCACTTCTTTTCTTCAGATCTGATCTTCCTTTCTTCAAATCTGACCTTATTCCTGGTACAAAGCTTTACAGGTCGAGTAAAAAGTTGCGCACTAGGTAAATGGATCTACGCATAGATCTTATTTTGCACAAAGCTTCTTCTTCTTTAGTTCCCAGCAACCATAGTTTCAGGTCCTGGAAATGGAACCATTTGTTGGCACAGGGGTAGACCCGGGTTTCAATGCTCAAGAACACACCAACAAAACCCTAACTACTAGCCCTTTCGACAACACCTGCGAAGCAGATGAAGTCTCACCCGAGGTAGAGGCAGGGGTGGTTGCAGGGCTCAGATGTCTGCAACCTTAACTGGGACATAGATCTGTGATTATATCACTTAGAAATTACCTAGCATAGATTATCCATCAATATTCTACCCTTATGATACTTCGTAGATAGCACAGAGCATCGTAGTATGTACTTAGATCTAAGATAATTCAACACTTAGCCATAGAAATATAGATTAGATTCAGCAAATCAAGCACTAAGCATCTTATATATAAGACCTAACATTTATTCGTGTCTCATAAGCATAAATCATAACTAGATCTATCTAAACACATCAAGTCATTTAGAAAGGGAGATACGAACACATCAGGTTGAAGCACAGAGCACCACACACCGAGTTACCGTGGTTCACCCCCACCCTGGGGATATGTCCACAAAGTCTTCGTCTTTATTATCTCGATCAAGAAGTTTACAACACAGAGCTCCAACAATCCTAACTTCGCACAGGACAAAAGATCTGCGCAGCTCGCTAGATCCTTCTTCCTTGCACTTCAGCACAAAACTGCAACAACTTGCATTGAGCTCTGCAAGCTTCTTACAATCATGCACAAAGCGCTTACAATATGAATTCGATCACACAAATCCAATTACTAGCACTAAGCCATCAACTATACATCACATAGATGTACTACTATCCTCTACTTACATTGCCTAAGTATCTATTTATAGATTACAAAATTGGGCCTAAGCGTGGGTAAACCCACGGGCCAACATCCCTTTCCCTTTACATTAACACAAAACCCTAAAGGGCCCAAAAGTGGACCGAGATGCTTCGCTTGGCGGTCCTTCTTTGACTAGTTGTCTTAGTTCAAAATAGGTCAAAATGACCAAGGTTATCCCAAAAACTTGTTCAAGGGCCAACAATAGCACATCCTGCGACTCAGCCTCATATGGAGAGGTGGACCAGTCTATCCCCTAGATTGGGAAATGAACCTTTAGCATTCAGATTTACAACTAACATCTTCACATGGTGGAGGAGACAGTTAATCGTTATCGAGGATTTCCCTTATGCTGGAATGGACATCCGAGGTAGTGCAAACTTGGTGCTCCCCGAGGGCATCCAGTGAGATGCGTCAAGTATGAAACTAAACCTTTTCATGTATTTTTGGCTTTTTATTTTATATTTTTTTTTATTTGTACAATGAGGGATCTAAAAATATTTTGTTTCATCATGCAGACATAGGTGCATCACATCCAGTGGAGATGTTGGCACTGGGGCGTCATGGAGACGCACATGTAGCAATTGAGCATGAGGTTGCGGTGAGAAGACTTCGAGAGGTAAAGAGGAGCCTTGGAGGTTTGACTATAGGTTTCCCACCTCTCAGGAGGCGAGATGTGCACTCCCATTTGCAACGACACACAGTTGTGGTTCCTGAGAGTCTTAAATATTTTCTTCATCGGGTGGCCTAGGAAGTAGTGTGCTACACAGAGCACAACGTGATACAGGAGGATGATTAGGATGCTCAATCGATTTTGTAGTCTTTTATGATGATGTTATGGGCATGAAGGCCCAAACTGNATGAAGAAAATATTTAAGACTCTCAGGAACCACAACTGTGGTTCCTGAGAGTCTTAAATATTTTCTTCATCGGGTGGCCTAGGAAGTAGTGTGCTACACAGAGCACAACGTGATACAGGAGGATGATTAGGATGCTCAATCGATTTTGTAGTCTTTTATGATGATGTTATGGGCATGAAGGCCCAAACTGTTTTTCCATGTTATGTACATTTTGACGATGTATTTTAAAACAAACTTTTCATCTATATCTATACATATATATATCCAAGTTTTGTGGTGCCTATCGATGTTGCATTTTATCTTATGTGGTGTTTTTTGTGTACATGTGATTCATGTTTTTTCAAAAATGTTTTATCTATGCGCAAGGTACCGATCCAATATGTAATTAGCTAATGAATCTGACGTTGTATTAAGTTCTCTTGATATGTTTATGTATTGAATAAATTCAAACAATCTTTCAAGACGACGAACTCTTAGGTGGAGACATAGTAAGAAAGGGTTGTGAACGACGTAATCTCTATTAAGTTGACAGACCATGAGTTGAGAGTCTAAGTTAATAATAAAATGAGTTATACCTAGAGAGGAAGCTTCAGTTAATAGTTTGATGACGGCATGATATACGGCCGTGTTATTGGTTGTCGATCCAAGGAAAATTCCTCCTGAACTCACCAACTCACCAAAGTGGTAGATGACCCAAGCTGCAGAAGCAATGCTCCGGGTGTGTCGACTAGTGCCATCCACAAACCCAACAAATATGGGAAAGGAAGATGTCATATGTGCATGCAATAACAAGACAAAGTATAAGTAGCTAAGACAAAACTCATGCACGCAAGAGAAAAGACACACCAAATCAAAAGTATATAGTACAATAATGTACAAAGAACACATGACAGAAGTTCTATGCATAATACCTCTTAAGGTAAAACCCATTTCGGGGCTCAACAAGAGATATTCCATCATAGTCAACCAACTTGTAGGCACCTCTATGTAGTACATGTTTTATGATATAAGGTCTATGCCATAGAGGTTCTAACTTTCCTGTCCCCAACTTATCGTGAGATTGGTCATAAACTAGGACCAAGTCTCCTTCTGCAAAAGCATGAGGTTGAACAGATTTGTCATATTGACTTTTCATTCTTTTTTATATGTTTCATTAACGAGAGGAGCATCGCGACATGTTTCTTCGAACTTGGTTAAATACAGGAATCGTTCCTCTTCAATGGAGGTATGAGGTAGGATTTCCACGGTGAGTTTCAACGAAGGGATCTTTCACTCAATTGATAGCACTACTTCTATACCATATACCAAATGGAATGGAGTGAATCCAGTTGTAGTTTTCACCGAAGTGCAATAGGCCGAGAGTGCAGAGAAAAGTTGCAAGTGTCAAGAGGTTTTGTTCATCCCCACCATGCATTCGAGCATGGTCTTTAGGACTTTGTTGATAGCTTCAACTTGTCTGTTTGCTTGAGGATAGTAGGGGGATTAGTTTTCATGGAGAAAACCCAACTTGACGTGAAACTCACTCATCATCTGGTTCTAGAAGTGGGAGCCATGATCGATGACAATAGCTTGCGAGACACCAAAGCAAGTGATGATGTGGTTAAAAACAAAGAGTGTTGCAATACGACCATTGTTAAGAAATGTAGGCATAGCCTCAACCCATTTAGTGAAATAATCAATGGAAACGATGATATAACTATGCCCCCCGATTAAGGTAGGATAACATTGCATAAAATTGATGCCCCATTTTTCAAAGGGGTCGACGAAAATAATGGGATGCAGTGGAGTAGGGTAGGTACGTGCATTTTTATGAAAATTTGGCAGGGTGGGCATCGTTTGATGGCCTCGATACAATATTTGAAGATAGAGGGCCAAAAAAACCTGGCACGTAGGATTTTCTAGCATGTAGCCATCCCAGAAATATGAATGCCAAAATCTCCAAGGTGAGAGTCATTCAAGATGCATTCAACCTCATCGTGGGTTAAACAATGTCATAGGACAATATCAATACCATGGCGGTACAAAGTGTCGTCGATGATAAGGTAGCATTTAGAATGGTGGAAGATACGACGAAGTTCGTCACATGAAATGTCTAGCTGGAAACTTTGGGTTTGGATATAGAGAAGAATATCTCCATACCAAGGGTTGGACATGCTAATGAGGAACATGGATTCGTCAGGAAGAGAATCACTGGGTTCAGTATCCTCATCAGTATAGGGAAGATCATAGATCACTTCTGCAAAAACCAACGATTTTTTAGCTTTTGATTTGGAAAACTCAAGATCGAATTCTTGGAGAATAACAATCCTTTTGGAATACTTTCCCCCAAGAAATTGATGAGTTAAGATATGGTACATGGGGTTCGAGTCCGCGATTACCATGGTAGTGCTTAATAGGATGTAATGGAAAAATATCTAGACGACAATAACTACAGCCAGATCCAACTTTTCAACATGTGAATATCAGAGCTCGGGACCATATAGACTCTTACTCAAATAGTAGATCACATGTTCATCACTGTTATGATCCTCTTGAACTAACACCATAGAAATAGTGGTAGCATAGGCAACCAAATAAAGGATATAATCTCGTGCATAATTTGGTGGGTACAAGAGAGGGGTGTGTGTTAAGGCATGCTTAATGGCATCAAAAGAGCATTGAGCAGTGTCATCCTAGATGAAAGGAGTTTCTTTCTGCAACAATCTCATAAATCCTTTAGTGAGTTCAGAGTAATTATAGATGAAACATTGAAGAAATTTTTCTTTCCCTTACAAACTTTATTGTTGGGTCAAATTTTTGGGAGGGGGTAAAGCAAGAGTAAATTTTACTTTTAAGGGATCCACCCTAATCCCATATTTGGAGACGATGAATCCAAGGAGTTGGCCTGATTCGACAGCGAAGATGCATTTGTGAGGTTTCAAACGGATGTGGTAAAATTGACATCGAATAAAGATGGCCCGTAAGTGACCAATATGGTCTCGTCGATAATATGAATGAGAAAGTAAGTCATCAAGGTAGGGATCCACAATATGTTTGATGTCATGGAAAGTGTACGACATGGCCCGTTGGAAGGTAGCTCCAACGTTTTTAAGACCAAAAGGTAGTTTCTGATAATCGAATGTCCCCCAAGGGCAGATGAAGGATGTTTTATGTTGATCAGCTGAAAGAATATCAATTTGGTTATATCCTGAGAAACCATCCACGAAAGAAAAAAATGATGTTGCCAGCGCAATTATCGATAATTTGGTCGATGAAAGGTGTAGGGTAATTGTCTTTGGGACAAGCCTTATTAAGATCCCTATAATCGATGAAAACATGAATGGTCCCTTGTTTCTTAGTGGCCATAATGATGTTAGAAACCCATTCAGTCAAGGGGATAGGATAAATAAAACCAAACTTCAACAATTTTTTAACTTATGCCTTTATAGTCGCGGTTTTCTTAGGATGAACCGGGTGAAGTTTTTTTCATACAGGTTTAACGCCTGGGTAATTTTTTATCTCATGCAAAATGATCAATGGATAGATCCCTGGAATTTCTTCGTAACTCCAAGCGAAGATGTCGTTGAATTATTTGAACAAAGCGGTATAATATTCCACTTCCTCGGGTGAACAATTGGCACCGAGATGAACATTTTCCACAATACCGTGTTTGATCGAGATGTCGATAAAAATCGTAGAAGCGATGTTTCCAAAATTCCATTCAAAAATGGTGTCCTAGGTAAGTATGGAAGATTAGGGAGAAGCTACAACACCGTCAATAAAGATAGAGTGTATATCTTTCTCAAGTTCATCCAAACTAGGAAGAAAATATGAACGATGATGGTTATCATCCCAAGGTACCTCTTTGATACTAAGCATTTCCATAATGGATTTGTCTGATGGAAAAATATGAAGGATGTAATCAAAAGTAGAGGATAGGGAATCCAACCAAGATGGAAACGAGTAAGCGGTGGATGCCAACAGATGTTGGTCGTATGGTAAGGGAGAGGCAGATTGGATGGCATCGTATGAAGCCTCGCAGGACTAAGTTGCATAGTTTCACCTAGTACATCAAATTCTAAAGGACTAGGCACAACCCATAGATCATATTATTTGTAGGATTGATATGCAATAGTCGAGAACATATTGATCATGGAAATATGTTGCAAGGTGGGAGGAAGTGGTGTGGGAAAGGTACCCATAAGTGAAGAGTCTTTTAATAGACCTAATCCTACACTTTCGAAAGTGATCTTAGAATCTCCCAAGAAAGGAATGTTGTTGGCTACGGGAGTGTAAGCATCAGGGGTACAGTAATCTAATTGGTCAATAATGACAATTTTACCTTCATAGGGGAATTATACACATCAAAACACTGATGAAGTGACGACAATCATGGCATAAACCCAACTTCTTTCTAACAACAAGTTGTAATCGAGGGGATCATCAACTACCTCCACATCGACAGAGACAATCTTGCCTCCCAATTGAATAGATAAGGACTGCAAGAGTCCATGAGGACAAAAACCTCACCCATTGAATGCTTGTAACATTGTGGGGGATTGATTAACCGCAGGTGATTTCAACCCTTTCCAACAAGCTAATGACATGACACATGTGGAGGCTCCCTCATTCAGTATTGTGTGATGAATGTGTTGGTTTTGGACAACAACATCAAGATGAAAAGAAATATGGTGAGGGAGTCGTGAATTGAAATTATCAAGGTTAAATGTGATATTATTAGACAAATCAGGATCGATTGCTCCAATGGAGGCCAAGAGTTTCTATGTTGACTCAGGAAATGTTGTAGAAATTCAAGAGCAGACATAGCACATGGTGTTTGAGCCAAATATTCAATAATATTGTAGTTTTGGGTGGCACGTGAACTAGGATTAAAAGTTGATTTCCAAATAGTTCTCTTGGGAGGGCGTAAAATAGAGTCGAAAGTAGGTTTCTCAATCTGAAGTGGCCTAGATTGAGGAGTAACGGTGGTGGAAGGTGGATCCGTCGTAGTACCATTAGTGACCTTCTCTTTATCAGGTTTATCTGGCGTGTCATATGTTGTAGTGCGAGTGGTTAAATCAATCCCATTAAACATATAAATATGGGCACTCAATGAAGCCTCCTCACTAGGAGGGTGATTGGGATTGCCACCTGCAGAAGGAGCAGGGGCTTGTGCAACCATGGACTATTTTTGAGGAAAAGGTTGTGTCAACACAACAGGTTGGGAATTCCCTTTTAAAAATTTTCAACTTCTTCGCGATGAGTACAGTCTCGTGTGTAATGATCATCACCACAAATGAGACACAAAAATTTTGGTTTTCACTATGGTTGTTTCTCAGGAGCAGGTGGTTGAGTTGGTTTCTTTGGATTTTCATTATGATTATTGTTATTTTTTGGTTTATTTTTTTGTTTTCTTCTTTCCCCCAGATTGTTGTGGAGAGGTATATTGAACTGCATTCACCTCATATACTTGAGTCGAGGGGGAGGTGGAGGAGATTGAAGTTGAACCAATAATGGGTGTAGGAATGGAGTGATTATCTGATCCGACCAACTGTGATGAATATTGGGTTTTGACGGCACCAATAATTCCATCTGCATGACTTGTGGAAGATGGTTTTGATGGATCGATGGAAGTGTGGGGAGCATTCGGTATCAATTCATACAAAGTACCGGATTGGAAATAAACCAAATCCGGGTACTAAGCACGAGCAATGGCTTCCTCTTTGGTGACAACACCACCCATGGCAACGTCACGAGAAATTGGGGGTAAAAGATATTTAGTAAACCATTCTGCCAAAAATTGGTCAGGAATGGTCACTTTGATCAACCTTCACCGTCGTATGCACTCATGAGCATGATCAAAGATATGTACAGAGCTAGTTTGACAAAAGGAAGTCAATTTTTGTACCAGGCTCGTAATGGATGGGTAATTGAAAATGCGTGAGAAAATCCATGGCTAGGGAGTTGAAATCTTGAAAAGTACCATGTTGGAGTTCAATGTACCATTTGGTTGTTGAGCCCATAAGTGTGCGCTGGAAAAGACGCAGCCAAATAGAATCATACATAAGTGAGTTTGATGAACACCATAGATGAAACATCATAATGTGGTTGTTTGGGTCTTCGCCAAGTTTACCGTCAAATTTTGGGATATCAAAAGGTAACTTAGTAGGAATTACTGGCCAGAAAGGGAAATGTAGTATGGGATCATTTGTCAACCGTGATAAATCTGGTAGATATAGAGTGGATAGGAATGGTAGTTTTCGTTTAACCTAAGGATGATATTAGTGCGTCATGGGGACACCAGTAGGGACATAAACTGGTTGAGATGGATAGTTGTAACCAGGAGGCCCTCCCATATACTGTTGTTGTTGGCTAGTATAAGCAGGATTTGTCTGTTGTTGAGGAACGTTCATGAAAGGAGAAGGGAAACCTAGTTGGTTCTGGGGAGGATAAACAATATATCCTGTGGGAGGATAGGTCATTTGATTAGGTGGAGGTGGATAAACAATTTTTCCTTGAGAGGGGTAAGCATTTTGTCCTTGCGAAGGGTAAAACATTGACCCTTGGAGAGGATAATATTGTTGTCCTTGAGGACCCCAAGTGGGATTCGGGACACTCGGGAAAGGTTGTGAAGGATTAGGATTTGGTATTCTTCCTTGTGGGTTAGTGTATGATGGCCCTCCTTGATAAGGTTGATGAAACATACCTCCTTGGGGTGGTCCCCAGGATTGTGGAGGGTTTCCAAAAAAAGAAGGTTGTCCCCCTACCATAGATTGGGTGACAACTCGGGTTTGACCAATAAAAGAGGGTTTCCCCCTAGTGCGTATGTGTAATGGCGGTTGTCCCCCAGGAGGGACATGTCCAATGGATGATGGTTTCCCCCCAGTCGGGATATGTCCCGTAGTTGAGTGTGTGTGTATGGTAGGGTTCTACATTCTGTGATGTACAGTTGTCCCAACAGGGTTCTGTGGAACATAAGGAGTTGTAGTTTGAAGAGGTGGTGTGATAGGAGTAACTGTCAAAGTACCTTGTATATGAGTAGGAATTACAACTCTAGCGTTACTTTGGACTTGTACTGATGTTGCAGCAATATTGACTACTTGTTCGATGGGATGGTAAATAGTCTGACCGAATGGTCCTGCCTCGGCACTAGCAGAGGTAAGAGGGTCAAGAGGTGGTTGACTAAAATTGAATTTTTCGTAAAGTTCACGTCCCGATAGAGTTCTCCATATAGAATGAACAGGTGTTTGTTGTATATTTACCATGTCAGTAGAACAAACATGGGTCATGTACTTGTCATTAAAATATAGTTGTGTGGGTTCCATTTATGTCTCAGTGTATGGCCTCGATGACAAATGAGGACAATCTTCTTCTATGACGTTACCTAATGAGTCTAATCAAATAAGGAGTGGCTTGATAGGAACTTGTGACATAGGTTTAATAGGAGGAATGGGATATTCCTCAACCGTAACTAAGGCTCTTTCAAGATTTTCTAACAAAGGAATAGCAACGCTCCTAGCATCCAAATGATTCTCTACTTCTTCACAGTAAAAATATTCAGGTGAATTAGGAGGTAAGGGTTCATATCCTTCTGGAGGTATCCCTTCCATCCTATGTGATCTATGAAGACCTTTATTGTCTACAGTCTCAATATTGAAAAAAAAATTAAGTAAATAAACAACACTCGCTAAAAATCTAGAAAAACCAACAAGCAAACAATGCCTTCTCTCAATGACCGTACTAGCTTGTGATGAAATCCAACATCACGTGATCAAATTGAGAAGGGGATAGGATACGAGCGGGTGGATCATTTATGTTGCTGACCTACTAAGAAGGGGCTAGGATATGAGCGGGTGGATCATTTACATTGGCGACCTACTTAACGGACTTACATCTTGGTGCAAGCTTCCACACAATAAATGTGTATTTACCCTTCAAGGAGCCCAATTGAGTTTGACCAACGTTTGTTCCAGGTACAGTGAAGGCTTCCCTTCACTGTCACCTCGTGTAAGGACCCTAAATATTATGGCTACTAAGGACACCAACTCACATTCAACCTATGGGTGGGTATAGTTGACAGTCGAGTCTAAATGTATGGGCAGGATAACAAGTCTGAAATCCTTCAAGAGAATTGAGAACAAGTGGACTAGTAGAACTCCAAAGGACCCTGAACGGATTCGGAATTCACGAAGCACTGATACCAAATGAAGATAGTTGGACCTCAAGAAGAGCCCCTAATATATGATCTGACTACTCTGAATGGTTAAGCCTTGAAGGGATAATCTACGTTTCTCTCCCAAACATGACCTCGTGCTTAACCCCTATGTGAGAGGGGGATCCCAGCTATGCTTATACGAAAATTGGATTTACTCTCCCTATCACAAGATTCTATGTTTATCTTGAATGCTTTGGAGAGTTATTCTCATAGCCTAATCCAAATCACTAGTCCTAGTCTATTGTTGGTGTAGAGATCTTAAAAAAGAAAGAGTTTCTAGATCTATTTTTAATTAGCATTGATTTTAGTGGTTGTTCTTTACACATAGGTGAATGAGAGTGAAACTAATGATGTTGTGACTTGAATCCAAAAGAAGTAAAACAATGATAATAAAACATTTCTTTCGATGAAATTCTATTTATGGGAAGGAGAAGAGTTTCTTTCTTTCACTACCAAACACAAGAATGCAAAAATTTCATGCAATTTGTTGTCAACAAGAATCCATTTAAGTGCTAAATTATAAAGAAATATTTTCCAGTATCCAAAAACCAATCATAAAAAGTATCCTTGCTTTTGATTATAAATTTGAATTGAATGATTTGTTTAATTCTTCTTATGTAAATAATAAAAATAATTTTCATTATTGCAGCTTTATAAAATGGGAAGCAAAAATCACACAAACAAAAGGAACTCTTGCAACAATCAATAAGAGACAAAAAAACAAACTAATGATCCAAATAAAGAACACCAAAAACAACAAAACACACTTAAGAAATTCTCTGGAAACATATGAAGATCAAATATCAATTAAAACAGTAAAGAGATCCCTAAGTTTCCTTGCAACAATATTTAATCGATCAGATGAACGAAAAAGCATCAAAATGAACCCAAAATCTGAAGAAGAAAAGGTTGATTCCACAACAAGGAAATATAATAAAATCCAATCCAAGATAAAAAAAAATTTACAAGAAGCAAGTTGTAATCCTGGCAGAAGACATAAACTGATAGAACAAGATTTGAGTTAAAAAGAAATACCCAAGAACTACACCCAATAAAAGACAGTCAATCAATTTTTCAAGATGAGGAAAAATCAGTGCTATGGCTATAACAACACCATAGCGCTACAACACTCCCTAAAACACTCTAGGGAATCACCAATCAGGAAATCAATGCTCTGGCTATAACTAGAGAGGGCGTAGGTTTCTGAGAAAAATTGGGAACAACCCAGAAAATTCAAAAACTCAGAAAGTTTGATCAAAAGACTCTGTGAGACAACTTCAGTACTGACAATAGATGTATAGAAGGATAAAAACAACAAACGAGACCTGAATATGGGAAAAAATAAAATAAAAAACCAAGGAAAGAAACCAAAACTGAAAGCTTCATCCCCAATGGAGTCATAAATTCCTGCTATAGGAAAATTCCCCTGCATACAGGTGAATATCCTCTTGGATTCTAGACCCCTACTACCAATATGAAAAGATGCAAATGGACACTAACATCCCTTTAAATTTATTTAATCTAATCAAAGGACAAAGAGGAAGAAAGTATGATGTACCTTTTTTTGAAGATTTTCCTCACTTAATCCAAACTGAACTTGATCTCCAAGCTCCTTAGCATAGCACAATATCTGCAATTCAATGGACAATGAAGAAAACAAAGACTTCCTACTCTATCAATATTAGTTTAAACTAAATTTATCCATAATAGACAAGTATATGCAATAATACACAAAATTGAAGGAAATAGGCCAAGCATATATTAATGAGAACATTAAGAAGATACTTACAATTTGTAGATGCAGTTGCAACAAACTCCCCAAGTCCTCCTTGTCCAACCCCTTGCTCGAAATATCCACGATCAGAATGACAATACTTTTGTTGATTATTCTCCTCCTCTTCACCTTGATAATGCCTCCTTTTATAGACTTTGATAGGCTCAACCACCTTGGTTATATTTGGGATAAGTTGAGGATATGACTCCATAAATTGTGGCATCTCCCTTAGATGAAGTATAAAGCTTGGATTCGAGCCAAATTAACTCGAATCATTTCTAGTTGTCCTTAGAGAAAAGGGGGTTTTCTTCCCATGATTATCTCAACCAATTGTTTCTCCCTTGAAGTAGGCAATAGAGCGCTGCAACGCTCCCTTCTAGATGGACAGAGAGTGTTAGTGCTCCCTGCATATGAGAAGGGGAGCGTTGATTCTCCAAACGTTCATCAAGATGACTAAATCTCAAGGAAAAACATTTTGTTTAGTTTTTCAAATGATGTGGTTTCTCCTTCCAACATGTTCTATAGGATGTATCAAGTGTTTCCATGGTGTCGTTCGCAATGCGACATATGCAGAACAAAAATGTGACATTTATGACACTTGTGACAAAATCTCGACACTTGCGACACTTGCGACAATGAGAATGTGACATTATCAAAGTGAGGAATTTTGACGTGTAACAACTACTCTTTTCGATCTATGTATGCTCTTTTCCCTTTGCTCTGTGTGATCTTGGAAAATAAAAAACAAAGCAGAAAGGGTTTTCTTGTTTGTGTATACTCTTTGTCATGTTCTCTATGTGATCTTGGTAAATCCAAAAAAGAGGGAAAACTTGCATTTTCTAGGTAAGCTAACCAAGATCTAACCCTTGTTTTCATCGACAAGAAAAATATTTTTTGTGTGAATGCATGAATATAAGTTTTTCTTGAGCATGCACTCCAAGGTCATCTTCCACAACAACAAAAACAATGCACCCAATCCTCCTTATTTAGACTATAATGTGTTTTACACTAGCTCACTTGGTTGAAAGTTACTTTACTTAGTAAGAGGTCTTGGGTTCAAGTATTTTTTTTGTCAATTTTTTTTTAAAGTTCATGCATTCATTGTAAAGTGAATTTCACTTAATTCTAAAAGTGAATCACTATCAAATAACTTCAATATTTTATTTTTAATTTTTTTTGCATGCAACTTTCATTTACAAAGTAACTTCATTGTAAAAATGATTCTTGCTTATTCTATAAAAGTGGGTCACTTCATATGCAACATATTTAAAAGTGAGCTTATAGGAAAAGCTAGATAAGGAGTACCATCACCACAAGGACCAACTTCTACTTTCCACATGGCTCTTTGGTTACCATTTATTCCTTTTATTTTTCAAAATGGAATAACTTTCACATCCGAAGTCCGTTTTTAGTGTTGTTTTTGTTAAATAGTGTATTTTTTCTAGAGCTTTCCATATAGACCATTAGTTTTAGTTTTAAATATATATTCTATGAATATTTTTTAGCACACACTTATACTGAGAGGGGGGGTGAATTAGTATAAGGCCATATTTTTGTTTTTAATATTCATAAACCACAATGAAGAAAACACATAAATATAACAACCAGAAGACACAATATTTAATGTGGAAACACTTTCGTTAGAAAACCAAAAAAAAAAATATTTATTAATTTGTAGGCACCAACCTACTAGAGACACCAATCTCCACTATTTTGTATAGGCACCAACCTACTAGAGACACCAATCCCCACTATTGTTTATAGGCACCAATATATAGGAGACACCGATCCCCTCATTTTTTTGTAGGCACTGACCTACAGGAGACACCAATCCCCTTTGTTGTTCATAGGCACCGAGCTATAGGAGACACCAATCCCCTATGTTGTTTGTAAGCACTGACCTACAATAGACACCAATCCCCTCTGTTGTTTTTAGGCACCGACATACAAGAGACACCAATCCCCAGAATTGTTTGTTATGTAGGCACCAACCTACTTACAAGTTCTTCATTTTCATTTCCTTCACTTGCCTGCTTGCCGCTTCTATCTTCACCAAATCCACTCTGGGATCGTTATTTATAATTTTGAAAGATTTGCACTGTGCTCACTTCTTCTTCTTTTTCCAGTTCACTCACTCACTTTTCTTTCACCATATCTGCATTGTGCTCGCTACTTTTTATTTCGCTAGATCACTCACTCCTTTTTCTTTTGCCAAATTTGCTCGACGCTTACTTATATTTAATCATCACTCCTTGAATGATATTCAATTTTCACTCCTCAAATGGTATGCATAAGAATATTACATTTTCACCCACACACACTTTATTTCTCATACACCTCTTCTTCATTTATACTTTAAACATAAGCTTTACATGAAAAGTCATAACTTTTATTAAGTAATAATTAGTTTTCCCTGTTTTTAATTTTTAATTCACTTTTTAACCTACCATGGTTAAAATACCACCATAGTTTTTTATTTTGTGTGCAAACACCATGTGCAATTTCACTTTTAGCATTTTTAATTCATTTTCATGTTTACTTCACTTTTACATAAACTCCACTTTCACTTTTACCTTTTTTTTTAATCCACTTTCATGTTTACTCCACTTTTACATAAGCTCCACTTCCACTTTAACTTTTCCACATTTATATTTATTAAAGTCACATTTGTATTTGAATATTTACTTACCATCCACTTTACTCCACTTTTATGTAAACTCCAATTCCACTTAACTTTTCCACTTTTGTATTTATTAAAGTCACATTTATATTTGAATGCTTACTTTCCTTGACATCAATGACAATATTGTATTCAATGACCTCCCATTTTTTCATTAGTTGCAACCCTGTACTAATAAACACTTAATCCTCCAGAAGTAGAAATATTTTTCTCTTGTCTGCAACTCTCCATATCTGTAATTCTCCTCCCCCTTTCTGAAACTCTCCCCATGTCTATAATTATCCCCATTTGACATCAATGGAAAAGGTATGCTCCCCTTGAGATGTGCTTCTTTACTAACAAGATGATATGGATATCACTCCCATCTTTTGTCTGAGTTGTTCAAATGTTCTCTGAAAAGGGGTTTATTAAACACATTTGCAACTTGTTCCTTGTGGAAATATATTCCATCTTGACACTTAGTTTGGCTACCTATTTTCTTAGGAAGTGGTACTTGATGGGAATATTCTTCGTCTTTTTATGCATAGTTCATTTTGTTGTGTTTCTCCCCCTTAGATTGTGCTTTCTCTTGTAGTTTTTTGAAGTATCTCCCCCTATGAGTGTACTATATTTTATTGTTGTAATTTCTAAGTCTTCTATGTTTTACCATTACTCTCTTGAACTGTTCCTTTTTCTACTTACTAAAAATCTACCAAAGAATTACTATATTTTTCACTATCACAATACTATTACCTATTCACAACTGATAGGATTGGATTCCTTCAACATTTTCTCACAATCTGCTTCTAAAAAATGAATGGTTTGTTGTTGTTCAAAAAAATGTCCATCTACAACATATCACATCTCCATGTGCTTTGAATATTCAAGTTGTTATGTGCCTTTATAGTTTCTAAGGTATATTACATTGTCATAGATATGTTGTTGGTTTGGTAGTGCTTGAATTTCATCAAACCACCATCCAGATGTCCTTCAAAAAAAAAATCTTGAACATGGTCTGTTGGTGATGGAAGTCACTCCTAGATTGCAGCAGGAGCAAAGCTCGATGCCCATCAGTTTATGTCACGATTTGTATATGAA
Source organism: Picea mariana (assembly GCA_032191745.1). Taxonomy (NCBI): domain Eukaryota; kingdom Viridiplantae; phylum Streptophyta; class Pinopsida; order Pinales; family Pinaceae; genus Picea; species Picea mariana. The sequence goes on along the minus strand of JASDQU010739368.1, from coordinate 31,326 downwards.
AGGGGTGATCGAATGGAAGTAAACTCGGACGATATTGTTTCAACTCCGAAACTAGGCCAGGCATGCATGGGCAAGTGAGGTCTTAGACATACTTCAGACAATGAGTTGTAGTAAGGGTGAGTAGGGGGGAGACTTGTATCAGAGAGATGCAAAGGTCTGTTGTCAACATCAGGTTTCTAGCAGACTGTAGGAGAATGCATTTAAATAAGATATCTTCTTACATTCAAACGCGGAAAACCAGGGAATACAATAGTGCCACAATAAATCATTTATCATAACACAACTGCAATAATTCATGTGAATCAGTCAATCATGAACTCCCTCAATATGAGACAAAAACTAGATGGAATAAGGAAACTTTCTTTCATTAAACAAGAAATCTTACATATAGATGCATAACCAGAGAACTAGAGTGTCTGTTAAAACATTACAATCGAGAGCTTCGCTCTACCATTGATGCTTGAAAAATATCAAAATTAAGTATATATACTCCCAAACATTTGCCCAACAGAGGCTCACAGGACTTTCGGGATGAGGAGTCTCTTCAATCAAATCTGGCCTGCACTCCCCTGTCATACGCCACCTTAATTCTCCATGGCTCGCGCTAGGGGGTAGCTGAGCCTTTAAATAATGAATTAGCGTGTGCAGGCTTCCCTGGCGAGTCAAGGACTCGGTGTGGCTTCCACGAGAAGAACCAGTACAGCGGACCTTCTTGGGTATACTTTCAGCCGGAACATCCATACTTTTCAATTAATGAGTGAGGTGAGGTTTCAACCACCCTCTCCCTTCTTCATTCATTCCCAGCAGGTACCGGGATTTAGATCACGTCGAAACGACGTCTAGAGAACACAGTGCCCCCATTCTAAAAATCAATTCGATGCTTTTGGTCTCCCCTTCGTACAGCCCTTTCTGCTTTCTCGAGTGACCACGGGCCGTGACCTTATGCCTATTTTCCAGAGTGCTTTCGGCGCTTCGGGGTTTGTGGATAGGAAGGAGGAAGTCTTCTTTCTTCGAAATCGCGATGGGTGAAATGTCGGGAGAGCCTAACGGTCACCACGCGTCCCCCAACTAATCTAATGATTCTGAACTGATTTGGCAATACCGCGGGCCCGGCTCGTCAAATGATAAACAGTAGCACCTCTCCCTTAGGCCTGCTCCTCTGTGACCAGACGCCAAAACCATGGGCTTAATTCTGGGTGCTTTCGACGTTTCGGGATTCGAGGTTTCGAGAGGTGAAATAATGAGGTGTGCTTACCCCTTGAATTCTCGAATGCCGACATGATGCGGATGTGCGCCACGCGTTCTTTAGATGAATGGCCCAGATAGTATTTGCTATTATAAAGGGGACTGCCCCTGTTTACACGCTCACTTGATGTGACCTGGGGCTAGGACTATGGGCTCGGCTCCAAAGGTGCTTCCGGCGTTTCATCGATTTCAGCTGTAAAGAATGGGAGGCTCCTTGTATCCTGAAACACGGATCCCCAATACGCCGACTGGCTGCCACCTATCCCAATTGGATCGGACGACCCAGATTTGCCTTGAACTATGGGCGCTACCCTTCATGCTAAATCCCAAGCAACTTGACAGCCCCCAAAACCTTATGACCATCGATTCGCTTTGCAGTTGAATCTCGGTAGCTAACAACCAACACTTCGCCCGCTCGCTTGACTTGCAACTGGAAAAGGGATTCTCCCGTGCTGCGCTCGGGCACTTCCCATGCTACCTGCAGACCTGGGTACCTTTGTGCCCAAGACAAAAATTGTCGCTAACATGTTCAATGTTGATCACAATGTATAGAATATTTATGTGTTATTGTATTTTGATGCAGGAGCATCATACGCAGCCAACCAAGAAAGCATAAAGGTGGAGGATAGCTGGAAAATCACCAGCGCACGTTTTGAAATGTTTTTGAAAAATTTAAGGAGCGGATATTAATGTAATAGCTAGGGGAAGCGTACTTGCATTTATATCTAAATGTTGTAACAGATCGTGAGAAATTGCTCCCATCTGTCGAACGTAGTAGGAATTTAAGTCCGTTTAATGAAAGTAGGTGGATGTAATTTAATAGATTAGACAGTTTAACAGTGTAGGAGGGAAAACGGATATAGACACCCTCACCTTTGTATTATTGTATTAGGATGATCCTTGAGAAAAAATGGTAGAGTTGTAGTAGAGAACTGTAGAGAAGAATCCATGTACAGGAGCACTTGAGTTAATATATAAATCTTTGACTCAATTTTCATGGTGTTATGATGCTTACTGTTTACATTTGTTAAATGCTATGTTTACAGTTGTTTGATTTCTTTGTTATGCATTTGTTTCAATGTTGTGTTGAATGTATGATTTCATGTTGAATATATGAAGTCTAAGAGAGGAGAAGAATGAGTTTCAATTATTTCTCATCCTGAGAATTCCTGCAAGGAGTGCAGTGAACATCCGCAAGGTGTGCGTTGACAAGGATCTGAGTTTTATCTCAGAAAGCTCAGGAGAGATATCATTGTTCTCATAACCAGCAAAAGTGCAGGTGAGGCACAGAGCCATGCAAGGTGTGCATAGGCTAGTTGAAGCCTTAGATCTTATCATATAAGGTGAAGGTTGAAGGACTGTTATTGCAAAGAGTGCACAGAGTCGAAGACTCAAATAACCAGAGGTTATTTGAAAGATTTCCGCAAGGAGTGCGAGAAAAATTCATTTTGGAGGCTTGAGTTTGCAAGTGAAAGCTCAGGAGGTTTAGCACCTTTGAAGTGTTTGAAGGGAGATCAAGGTTGAAAGCATCTCATAAAAGTCAATTTCAGGAGGGAGAACACTGATTCGTCTCGCAGAAGTCATTGAGAAGTGAATCGGGCGGTCAAAATTCTTCGTGGAGAACTTGCGAAGTTGCAAGAGTCATTGGATCTTGCAGAGTTGCAAGGTGGTTAGAGGCTGGTGAACCCATCAACCAAGGATTCGAGGGTCAATATAAGCCATTGATCTCATCTCAACCCAAGTCGTTGGATCATTTCATGAACTCGGAGTTCGTGAATTTGGAGGGCAGACCAAATTCTTGGTTTCGCGAAGTTTCGAGTTGCGAGGAGCAGGGAAGGAGATTCAGAACATTGGATCCAGGCCACGAGAGAACCGTCGGATCAAAACTTCTGCAAGGTATTGCTTGTCATGGGCTCGGAGGTTGAAGGAATTTCTTTTTGACAGTGAATTCGCGAAGTGTCGAGCACCGAGGGCTCATGTGAATATGTGGCACATCAGTTAGATGGGGACTGCATGGTGGACAGGTTCCGTAACTACAAACGCCTAGAGAAAGGTGTAAACGGGTGACAGGTGACATGTACTCATCGCATTGAAGGATTTAACTTGTCACTAACTTATCGTGTCTCGAGGATTCACAAATTAGGAGCACTAGGGCTCAACACTCCAACTCGTGAGGTCGCGAGTTGCAAGTAGTGCTAGTGTTTAGCCTAGCCTACGGTTATATGTAGCAGGCGCTAGTAAGGAGGGAATCATACCTGTATCGCATTCTCATGTATCGAAGTTTTGGGGAAGGAGGAGTCGAGGGTATCGACTCATGAACTCATGAATTGTGAGAGGCATTTGTGTTAAGGCTTGGGTGTGGTCGCATGGAAATGTAAGGCTCACGCCTGGTGTTAAGTTGTGAAAGGTTGGTTTTCATAAAGGACCTGTGGATCAGATTCGCGAGGTTCCAATAGGGATCCGAGAGAGCCACTTCAGCTCGAGGAGAATTTAGAATGATCTTGTACAGATCTCGTCCAGAGGGTTGGGGGTCTGCATCAGTTGTGGTATCAAAGCACAGAACAATTTCTTTGCTTTCTGTAGCAGAGAGAAAGAGAGGAAATTTTACAGCCATGTCGTCAAGAAGAAGAGGAAGGCCAATGCCTGAGCTAGTAGTGGAAAGATAAATGCGTGAGTTACGTGCCAGGCTTGATGCTATGGAGACAGCACAGAGGTGCATAGTCGACGTTGGGGATATTAGCGAGACTGAAAGTGAAAATGAAGCTAGAAATGAAGGAGAACAAGTTGCAGTCAAAGATGCTACAGATGAACGCCTATTCAAAGTTGTTGCAAGGATAGGTGCCAGAGAAAAAATGGACATTCCCATGTATGAGAAAAACTTAGATGTTGAAGAACTTATAGACTGGATTAGAAATCTAGACAAGTAATTTGACTATGAGGATGTTGAGGAAGACAAGAAATTCAAACATGCCATTACTAGACTTAAAGGGCATGCAGCACTATGGTGGGATGAACTGCAGACTGACAGACGCTGCAAGGGCAAGCAGAAAATCAAAAGCTGGGATAGAATGGTTGCAAAGATGAAAGCCAAATTTATACCCAGGGATTATCAAATCACTTTGTTTCGGAGGATGCAGAATTTGAGATAAAAGCTGATGTCAATGAAAGAATACACTGAAGAATTCTATAGGATAAACATTAGAGCAGGTCATCGGGAAAGCGATGATGAAAACTTTGTCAGGTATATGAATGGTCTACGATATGACATTCAATATGAGATGATCATGATGACCATTCGGACTGTGGAATATGCTTATCAAATCACTCTGAAAGATGAAGAGAAGCTGAGCCGGAAACAAGGTCAAAGAGGCCAAGGGAGAAGTCAAGCCATAGGCAAAACAATTTCCCAAGATAGAACTTAGAAACCTAAAGAAGACGAGAAGAAACCTCAAACTCAACCTGAGAGAGGAGGAAGCTCATAGGGAAGGCAGTATGCTAATAGAAATATTTTTCCTCGGACCAGAGGAAGATGAAGAAGCAGAGGAGGTGAAGTGAAATGTTTTACCTGTGGAAAGGTCGGACATAAATCTTATGAGTGTCCAGACAAGAAGAAATATGGTGGTGAAACTCACATTGTCGAAGCTCAAGGATGGAATGTTGAGGCAGAAGATATTGAGGGCGGAAGATCCTTAATGATGAGGAAAGTTCTCTTAAATCCAGAGAAGGAGGCAGAGAACCCAACCCAAAGAAACAGTCTGTTTTGGACTACTTGCAAAACTAAAGATAGGGTATGCAAGGTCATAGTGGACAGTGGTAGCACAGACAATCTTGTATCTACAGAGATGGTAGAAAAGATGGAGTTGGAGACTGTTGTACATCCAAGCCCATACAGAGTTTCGTGGCTACAAAAAGGACATCATGTAAATTTCACTAAACAGTGTTTAGTTGAATTTAAAATAGGAGGATATAAAGATGAAATATTATGTGATGTCATTCCCATGGATGTTTGTCATCTATTGCTGGGTAGACCATGGAAATATGACAGAAACATGATTCATGATGGGAGAAAGAACACGTACACCCTGGAAAAAAATGGGAGGACACACATGTTATTGCCGATTAAGAACCAAGAAGTGAAAACATAGATGAGCAACACTGTACTTCTCATGAGTGGGAAGGAACTTCTTAATGAGGTTAAGAAGAAGGAGGACACACAATTTATTGTGGTCAGGAAACCCAAAATTGTTTTGACTAGTAAGAGAATAGATGATCTACCAAAAGAAATTCAGGAGTTGTTGGAAGAATATGATAATATAGTAATGGATGAACTACCTCATTCATTGCCACCTATCAGGAGTATAAGCCATCACATTGATCTTATACCTAGATCCAGTTTACCAAACAAAGCCGCGTATAGGTTGACGCCGCAGGAAAATGAAGAAGTTAAGAGACAGGTCCAGGACTTAATGGACAAAGGATTGATTTGAGAGAGCTTGAGTCCATGCATTGTTCCGACAGTGCTTAGCCCAAAGAAATATGGAGGTTGGAGGATGTGTACATACTCAAGGGAAATCAATAAGATTACCATCAGATACAGGTTTCCATTTCCAACGATGGACAACTTGATGGATTGCTTGAGTGGAGAAAAGTTTTTTTCAAAGATTGATTTGAAAAGCGGATATCATCATATTAGAATGAGAAAAGGTGATGAATGGAAGACATCATTCAAGACGAATGAAGGGATATATGAATGGATTTTCATGCCATTTGGATTAACGAATGTGCCCAGTACTTTCATGAGATTGATGAACGAAGTCCTGAAGGATTTCATTGGGAAATTCGTCATTGTATATCTTGATGATATATTAATTTTCAGCAAGACAAAAGCAGAACACTTAAAGCATTTAGCTGCAGTAATGAGAAGGTTACAGCAAGAGAATTGTTGATAAATATAAAGAAATCGTCATTTATGAGGACATAACTCATTTATTTGGGTTTTTTTATCTCTGCAAATGAATTGAAAATGGATTCAGAAAAGGTAAATGTGATTAACAATTGGCCATCGCCGAAGAGCGTGTTTGAAGTTCGAAGCTTCCATGGTTTGGCTAGTTTCTATAGGAAATTCATCTGAAACTTCAGTGGAATTAGTGCACAAATGATGGATACGATGAAGAAAAGACAGAAATCTTTTCACTGGACAGAAGAAGCGGAGAAGAGCTTCAACCTACTGAAGAAGAAGATCATTGAGCAACCAATTTTGGTTTTGCCAGATTTCAGTGAGACATTTCAGGTTAGGTGTGACGCGATTGGATTTGCAATTGGAGTGGTCTTGAGCCAAGACAATAGGCAGATCGCGTATTTTAGTGAAAAAATGAATGAAGCGAAGATTAAATACTCCACATATGAAAAATAATTCTATGCAGTCATACAAGCACTGAAGAAATGGAGACATTATTTGGTTCCCAAGGAGTTTGTTTTGTACAGTGATAATCACGCTCTACAATTCATGACTCGACAGGAGAAGTTGAACCAAAAACATGTTAAATGGGTTGAATTCATGCATAATTTTACTTTTGTGACTAAGCATATTTCTGGAACTGCTAACAAAGTTGTTGATGCTTTGAGCAGGAAATGTTTGCTTATGCAGGAATTCAGAGTCAAGACTTTGGGTTTTGATAACCTCAAAGAAATGTATAGGGATGACACAAATTTTAAAGAAGCATACGAAGCATCCGATAATCCAATTCTCAGGGACATAAGCCAATGGACTAACTACATGATCCAAGATGGATTATTGTTCAGGGGCAATCAGCTATGTATTCCAAAATGCTCCATGAGGGAGAGTTTGCTGAAGGAAAAACACAGTGGAGGATTGGTCGGACATTTTGGTCATGACAAGATGTTCTCAAAGTTGAATGGCTCATATTATTGGCCAAGGATGAGGAAAGATGTCAAGAAATTTGTGGACAAGTGCAGAATTTGTTAGCACATGAAAGGGAAATTGCAGAACACAGGGTTATATCAACCATTACCCATACCAAAAAGGTCATGGGACATAATGAGCATGGATTTCATATTGGGACTGCCAAGGACACAAAGAGGATGTGATTTGATCTTTTTTATAGTCAACATATTTTCAAAGATGGCACATTTTATACCATGCCAGAAAACCAGCGACGCAACTCATATTGCGAACCTGTTTTTCAAGGAAGTCGTCAGACTTCACGGCTTGCCAAAGAGTATCATGTCTGATCAAGATACCAAGTTTGTAGGACATTTCTAGAGGACCTTATGGAAGAAGTTGGGGACAAGTTTGTCTTTTAGCTCAGTGTATCATCCTCAGACGGATGGATAGACAGAGGTCATAAATAAGAGCTTGGGAGATTTGTTGAGGAGCTTAGTGACTGAACACCACAGTCAATGGGATCACATTCTGCCACAGGCGGAATTCGCTTACAATGATTCACTCAATAGAAGCACAGGGCAGAGTCCATTCCAGATTGTATATGGAATGCAGCCAAGGGGAGTTTCTGAATTAAAAGATTCAGAACAAAATGAATTCAGGAGTGCTAGTGCAGAGGACTTTGCGGAAGGAATGAAGGAGCTTCACAGCCGAGTCAAGGAGCGATTGCAAAGTTCAAGTCAAGAATACAAGCAGAGAGCAGATCACCATAGGAGAGAACTTCAATTTGAAGTTGGTGATATGATTCTTGTGCATCTAAGGAAGGAGAGGTTCCCAAGGGGAACGTATAATAAGCTGAAGATGAAAAAGATTGGACTGTGCAAGGTCATAAGGAAATTTGGGGCAAACGCATATGAGATTGAATTACCCGATGGGGTCAGAATCTCACTGATATTCAATGTCGTGGATTTGTACCCTTACAAAGCTGAAGAAGCAAGAGCAAAGGAGGAACAGAAAGAGGTTCAATGGACAAAACAAATGCCTGTAGCTGAAAAGCCACAGATGGAAGGCATAATTGACAAAAGGATTAGCAAAAAGACCAAAAGAAAAGAGTATTTTGAATACTTGGTAATATGGAAAGGACATCCAGTTGAAGATGCCAGTTGGGAGGATGAAGCAGAAATTTATAGGCATGGACAGACCGTGCAAGATCTCATGAACAGGAGTTCATGAAAATTTTCAACCAAGGGAGTATGATGTAGGAGCATCGTACATAGCTATCCAAGCAAGCATAAAGGCGGAGGACAGCTGGAAAAGCACCAATGCACATTTTGAAATGTTTTTGAAAAATTTAAGGAGAAGATATTAATGTAATAGCTAGGGGAAGCATACTTGCATTTATATCTAAATGTTGTAACAGATCTTGAGCGATTTCTCCCATCTGTCGAACGTAGTAGGCATTTAAGTCTGTTTAATGAAAGTAGGTGGATGTAATTTAATAGATTAGACAATTTAAGAGTGTAGGAGGGAAAACGGATACAAACACCCTCACCTTTGTATTGTTGTATTAGGATGATCCTTGAGAAAAAATGGTAGAGCTGTAGGAGAGAACTGTAGAGAAGAATCCATGTATAGGAGCACTTGAGTTAATATATAAATATTTGACTCAATTTTCATGATGTTATGATGCTTACTATTCACATTTGTTAAATGGTATGTTTACAGTTGTTTGATTTCTCTGTTATGCATTTGTTTCAATGTTGTGTTGAATGTATGATTTCATGTTGAATATATGAAGTCTGAGAGAGGAGAAGAATGAGTTTCAATTGTTTCTCATCCTAATAATTCCTACAAGGAGTGCAGTGAATGTCCGCAAGGTGTGCGTTGACAAGGATCTGAGTTTTATCTCAGAAAGCTCAAGAGAGATATCATTGTTCTCATAACTAGCAGAAGTGCAGGTGAGGGACAGAGTCGTGCAAGGTGTGCGCAGGCTAGTTGAAGCCTTAGAGCTTATCAACTAAGGTGAAGGTTGAAGGACTATTGTTGCAGAGAGTGCACAAAGTCGAAGACTCAAATAACCAGAGGTTATTTGAAAGATTGTCGCAAGGAGTGCGAGCAAAATTCCTTTTGGAGGCTTGAGTTTGCAAGTGAAAGCTTGGGAGGGTTAGCACCTTTGAAGTGTTCAAAGGGAGATGAAGGCCGAAATCATCTCATAAAAATCAATTTCAGGAGGGATAAAACTGATTCATCTTGCAGAATTCATTGAGAAGTGAATCGGGTGGTCAGAATTCTCCGTGGAGAACTCGCAAAGTTGCAAGAGTCGTTGGATCTTGTAGAGTTGCAGGGTGGTTAGAGGCCAGTGAACCCATCAACCGAGGATTTGAGGGTCAATGTAATTCATTGATCTCATCTCAACCCAAGTCATTGGATCATTTCGCGAACTCAGGGTTCATGAATTCAGAGGGCAGACCAAATTCTTGGTTTTGCGAAGTTCCAAGTTGCGAGGACTAGGGAAGGAGATCCAGACCGTTGGATCCAATCCATGGAAGAACCGTCAGATCAGAACTTTCATGGGGTATTGCTTATCATGGGCTTGGAGGTTGAAGGAATTTCTTTTCGACAGTGAAGTCGCGAAGTGCCAAGTGCCGAGGGCTCGTGTGAATACATGGCACATTAGTTAGGTGGGGACCACATGGTGGATAGGTGTCATAACAACAAACGCCCAGAGAAAGGTGTAAACAGGTGACAGGTGGAGTGTACTCATCGCATTGAAGGAGTCAACTTGTCCCTAACTTATCACATCTCGGGGATTTGCAAAGTAGGAGCACTAGGGCTAAGCACTCCAACTCGCGAGGTCACGAGTTGCGAGTAGTGCTAGCGTTTAGCCTAGCCTATGGTTATATGTAGCAGGCGCTAGTAAGGAGGGAATCATACTCATATTGCATTCTCTTGTATCAGAGGTTTTAGAAAAGAGGAGTCGAGGGTCTCGACTCACGAACTCGCGAATTGTGAGAGGCGTTTGCGCTAAGGTCCGATTGTGGTCACATGGAAATGTAAGGCTCGCGCCTGGTGTTAAGTTGCACAGGGAGGGTTTTCATAAAGGACCTGTGGATCGGATTCGCGAGGTTCCAATAGGGATCCGAGAGAGCCACTTCAGCTCGAGGAGAATTTAGAACGATCCTATGCGGATCTCGGCCAAAGGGTCAGGGGTCTATGTCATATTTTATTTTTCACAGTAGATACCTCAAACCATGCTAACTCTAAAATTTCCATACACCACTCACAAAGGATTCTAGGATTTATTTGAAAAAATGTATAGAGATGTCATCCAATTTCATTCCCAACTATCAAAAATCCTTCAAGGTATGAAGAAGAAATGTCTAGAATACTGAATGAAAATTATATGTAGGTTTCTCACAATATAGCGTCCTCCACTTTTACTTTTTTTGTCATCAACACTGCCTTCTTCAATGGTAAAAAATGCTTGAACATGATACAAAAACACTCTTGAATAAGTCTGAACAGTGTCAACAATAATGCAAGAGAATAAGTCTTTGTCAATCCAGACAATCTTTGTATCCAACATAAGCAGCAGTACGTGTCCAAAAACATTTGAACATGGTTAGGTTGGTATAAGAAAATACAAGTCGATTCAACAATAAATAGTCGAGTTAACAAGAAGACATAAGTTGGGTTTTCTCCCTTGAGGGATCAATAATTGGCAACAATAGTTCTCGTCGAAAGTTCCAGTCAACAGACAACCCAGTCAAAGCTTAGTCGACAAATACTCAATAGAAACTCTAGTTGATTGTCATATTGGGTTGATCCTCAATCGACCACTTCCAAGGAAATCATCAGTAAGGAAGAGAAGAATTGCATGATTGTACAAATGATGATACACAATTATGTTAAGTCCTCAAACATCTAGTCAAATGATTCCATGACCATCCATCAATCCAACCAAAATCTATTATGGTAGACAACACTGGTCCACAATTATGACTTTCGCGTCTCTTTTGCAATGATCCGAAAGAATGATTTCCTTTGCTTCGATTTTTATGGTGAAGATGATAATAGGGCACATATTTTTTTTTTGGTTGATTAGAGGAAGTAGGCTCAGGGTTAGGTTCACTTATGGAAGTAGAACAACCCAATATATCAACAACAATGTCATTTGTAAAAACATGCTCAATTGTTGGCATGTGAGGAGCATGTAGCTCATCAATCTATTCAACACAATAAATAGTAGGTTGTTCTTCTAGAAATACAATATGAACTCCTCTTGTAACAAGTAGAACTTCCTTGGTTGTAGAAAGGCTAGGTGTAGGTAGGGAGGCAATAATGACATCATATCCAAGACCAATATTAATGAATGGAAACCTTTGACAATTGATAATATCATCTAATATTTCAGTACTCTTTTCAAACTTCAAGCTTCTGTTCAACTCAGTAGATGAATTTTCCAAATCTTTTCTTAAGGAAACAATTTCATATTCGAGCTCTTCGCAATTTTCTTTCTTTTTCTTCAGTTGGATTCTCACCACTTATTCTATCCTTCTTACCTCTTTTAATTGAAATTTTAGGATTATGATAATCTTTTCTAATTCTTCAAGGCTTTGAGACATTTTGTCTTTTGAATCACGATCCTTTTCTTTATATTTTTTAAGTTTCTCCTTTTGTTTCAAATTATTTTCCTTTATCTTCTTTATTTCACTTAAGGCATATATGAGTTCTTCTTCAAGATCCACTTCTCCATTTGTTTCATAATTTTCCTCTTCTTCTGAATCCATGATTTCTTTCCATTTGTCTTCATCAATATTTTTTTCGATTGCCATAAAAATATTTTCTTCTCTATCACTATCAAAACTTCTTTCATTGCTTTCTTCAAACGAGTCACTAACCCATTTTCAGTAGAGCCTCTTCTTATTATTATAATATTTCTTCTTCTTTGCATGCTTGTCCTATTTATGGCTAATTTTGTGTTGATGATGTTTTCTCTTTACGTTATAGTCTTCTTCATTATAACTACTTTTGTTTTTTTCATATGGACACTTAGAAGAAAAATGTCCTACTTTTCCATAGTTAAAGCATTTAAAGGGAAGCTTACCTTTGTATTTTCCATGTCCCTTTTTGAGTTTTCTCAGAAAAATTGCTTCCTCTTTGTCTGATTCATAGCTAGAACAATCACTTGATTTGTGTTCTTTGTTCTTCATATACTTTGATGCTTTGAATGCTTCTTTCTTTCATGGTTTTTCATTTTCAGTCCTCATTTCATATGCAGTGAGGATCCCAATGCAATTCATCAATTGTTCATTTATCAAGATCCTTCATTTCCTCAATGGAAAAAACTTTGGCATCAAATCTTAAGGGGATTGACCTCAATACTATTTGTACAATCATCGATTCTTCAACTGTTTTACCAATTCCTCTGACGGTGTTGACAATTTCGTCCACACGGAGGAGATAGGCTACGCAATTTTCTCCATCTTTCATCTTCAGACTCTCGAACTATCTTCTATGAGTTTGGAGCTTAGCCTTCTTAACCTTGTCATTTCCTTCATGGATGTTTTGAAGTTTTTCCCAAATTTCTTTTGATGTTTTGCAATGGATTACTTTGACAAACTATGATTCTGACAGTCTGCACAAGATGGTGTTCATGGATTTTTCATCATTTTCACTAGCCTTTTTCCCAACTATATCTGTTGGTGGAGTTTTGGGGGTTGTATAACTAGTCATAACCGATCGTAAAATATCAAAACCAAGGGCCATTAGATATGTTCACATCCTTATACTCCAGAAGAAATAGTTTGTTCCATTAAACAATAGAGCCCTATTTGTAGAGAAACCTTCCTGACCAGCCATGTGTGCTCTTGAGATCTACCTGATCTACCTTCCAATGGTTAGACTGTTTCCAAAGGAACCTTCTTTGATACCAATTGTTGAGCACACACTTATATTGAGAGGGGGGATGAATCAGTATAAGGATATATTTTTTCTTTCTAACATTCATAAACCATAATGAGGCAATCACATAAATATAACAACTATAATACATAATATTTAATGTGGAAACCCTTTCGGAAGAAGACAACAAAAACTTATGTTTATTAATTTGTAGGCACCAACCTACTAGCGACACCAATCCCCACTATTTTTTAGGCATTGACCTACAGGAGACAACGATCCCCTTGAGGCACTGACCTACATGAGACACCAATCCCTTATGTTGTTCGTAGGCACCAACCTATATGAGACACCAATCCCCTTCATTGTTTGTAGGTACTGACCTACATGAGACACCAATCCCCTCTTCTTTTTGTAGGCATCAACCTACAAGAGGCACCAATCCCCGCAATTGTTTGTTATGTAGGAACCAACCTACTTACAAGTTCTTCATTGGCATTTCCTTCACTATTTTGCTTGTTGTTTCTATCTTCACCAAATCTTCTCTGCACTCATTACTTCTGTTTTTGCTAGATCTGCATTGTGCTCACTTCTTCTACTTTTTCCATATCACTCACTCATTTTTCTTTCACTAGATATGCATTGTGCTCACTACTTCTTCTTTCTCTAGATCACTCACTCCTTTTTCTTTCGCCAAATCTACTCGATGCTCGCTTATATTTAATCATCACTCCTTGAATGATATTCAATCGTCACTCCTCAAATGGTATGCATAAGAATATTACATTTTTACCCACATACATATTTTTTCCCATACACCACTTCTTGATTTATACTTTACCATAAGCTTTACATGAAAAGTCGTGTTCATTTTGAAAAGTCACGAATTTTATTAAATAATAATTAATTTTCCCCCTTTTTAATTTTTACTTCACTTTTTAACCTTGGATGGCTAAAATACCACCATGGTTTCTAATTCTATGTGAAAATACCATGTGCACTTTCACTTTTACCTTTTTTAATCCATTTTATGTTTACTTCACTTTTACGTAAACTCCACTTTCACTTTTACCTTTTTTTTAATCCATTTTCATGTTTACTCCACTTTTACATAAACCCCACTTCCACTTTAACTTTTCCACTTTTTTATTTATTAAAGTTACATTTATATTTGAAGAATTTAATTACCATCCACTTTACTCGAATTTTAAGTAAACTCCACTTCCACTTAACATTTCCACTTTTTTATTCATTAAAGTGACATTTATATTTGAATACTTACTTGCCTTTGACATCAATGACAATATTTTATTCAACGCATATTTAATATGGCTTCTCCCTATGATATTTTGCTTACTAGTACCAACTACTTCTCATATAAATCCCATATGAAAGATGTGTTAAGAAGTAAAGGAATGTACTAGATTACCTTGGGAAAATAAAAACAACCCATTGATGATGAAAAGTATGTCAAATGGATTAATAGGAATGACGAAACTCATGGACTAATTGGAATGTCCATCTCTTCTGATTTAAGGTTTCACCTTCAAGAAATTAATGCCCCCAATAAATCTTGGGAAAAGCTTGAAGTTGTGTTTGGTAAACACAATATTATTCAATCCCACCAATTGGAAAATATATTAATGACTTTAAGTCCAAATGATTTTCCTTGCATTGGAGATTACTTATCTAAGTTAAAAACACTTAGAACTTTGTGTATAGAATTCCAACTAGATATGAAGGAAGATCGATGCATTTATGCTATTCTCTAAAATCAGTAGTACATATTTTTTTTTTGTATCTACCTTTTATGCCACTAGAGAATCTATATGAAGTGCTTATAAACAACCCTCTGTTGAGTCTTTTTTTTATGCTCTGATTCAAGAGAGATAATCTTGTGAAAAATGGATTGATTAGAATTGTAGGTACATCCAACAAAGCCTTACTATCCCAGCAAAAAGATAAATCCAAGAATCCCAAGAAGCAACATCCTCACCACAACAAAAAGAAAAACAAGGGTACCAAACCTTCTCAACCAGCTTTTGGTCCTAATTGTGACAAAGGTGCAAAATCCAAAAGTAAGAATATTGGTGACATACATTGCAACAGTTGTGAGAAAGATAATCATATGGAGTCTAAATGTTTTAAGAAGATGGAATCCTTAGAAGTGGCGATGAAGAAGAACAACATCAATATTGTTTATTCTCCTTCTTCTTCTTCTTCGCATGGAAATGCACTTTATTCTTCTAGTTTCTCCTCCAATGCAACTTCTACTTCTTCTTCTGATAAGTGGCTTATTGATTATGGAGCATCTTATCATATGGATAAGGATAAATCCATCTTTTCTTCTCTAAATGATTGTAACACCAAGAAAATATTTGTTGGTGATGATAGATCTCTTAGTTTTGTAGGCTTTGAAATAGTTTAGGTAGATAATGGTCATTCCAATTATGTATTATGTGTTCCAAGTATTCCCTACAACCTTCTATCAGTGTATCAAATCACTCATTCGGGTGAAGTTAAAACCATAGAGTTTTCACCTCACCAAGTTGTAATCAAGGATCTAAAATATTCTAAGCATGTTATTGCAACTAGAATTGTTGATGATATTACCAGGTTGTACAATTTTGACAACTTTGGGTCATCATCTTTTCCATCATTTTTTGTTTCTCATAGAGACGACTTGAATTTTTTTTTGTATGAGTGATTTGTTCATCTATGTCAGTGTTTCATGGAAACCTGCACAGGAGATCTAGCTAAGGCATACACAAACAAAGCTTATCAAGAAAAGGAAGAGAGATACACAATGAATAATGAGAACCAATGCATATTATGATATTATCAATGAGTGAGTGATCTTCACTCATATAGGAAATGACATGCTATCATTAGGAATGCATGCATAATAGTGATGGTCTAAGATTAGAAAGTCTAAAATAGAACTAGTCAGTTAAATCCCACTGAACTAGTGTGCCAAAAATAGAAATTTCTCCAACACCCCCCCTGAACATCACTATGGAGTAAAAAATGAGCCTCGGCTACTAGGCCATTTTAGGTACTCATGTACAATGCAACTAATGAACACTGAATAAAAGTGAGAAAAGAGGGAAAACCACGTGGGAACAAAACCCCCCCTCAAAAGATAATGTATCAAAAGAATAAAATGACAGTTGCTAGGCAACTGTGTTCTTCATTGCAAGATGATCCCACAAATTCTAAAACTTCTGCTCATTGAAAGTCTTCCTGAAGATGTATAAATATTTATGGATCTGATGAAGTCCTTTGGCAACCTATCAGGCCTTGTACCTCTTGATCCTGTGGACCCATCTACACCTGAAAATATTCCTTTCTAGTGGAAGTGGAACCAAATGCGAAGTCTGATTCTTTAGGAGTGAGTGATACTCCTTTTGCATGGTTGCTTTCCATAATGGATTTCCCACATCCTTATTGTAGGTATGCGGATCAGTAGATTGAACCATATAACAATGCATGGGCATCGTAGGTTTTGAAGTTGAAAGTACATGAGAAGGATCATCATGATGAGATTGAGTCGTCCTTAAATCCAATGGATTTGTTGCAAGGTTTCTTGTTGCCTGAAGTGTGGTTTGTGCCTTTTTGGGCATCTGCTGAAGCTTCAGTGTTGGCTTCTTATCTGGTTGTACTACCTGCTTATTTCCATGTACAGAATCTGAGTGTATGGAATCATCTCTAATGTCTGAATCTCATAGAAGCACAAGAGTATATGCATGTTTCACTGGAGGTGCATGCAAAGTACTCTCCTTATGTGTAAGTAGAATAGAGGAGTCATCGTCAGAAAACTTAGTGAATTTAGTCAATGATGGAATTGTCATGCATGTCAATTACTGAAACTGAATTTGATGTAAATTTGACATTTTTACCTTTCTGAGTGATCTGATAAACTGAGAGCAGATTCATAGAAAGCTTTGGAACATGTAAAACATTCTAAAATATGCCATTGTGGAGTTCCACTCTCCCTTCTCCTACTACCGCTATTGGAGTATCATCCCCCATGAGAATAGTGGGTCTTGAGAATGGACTCAAAGAAGACAAAACTTCCTCTTTTGCTGCCATATGATGGGATGCACCAGAATCTATAATCCATGAATCAGATGATGAATTAATTGCAACCAGAGCATGATGATTACCTTTCTTAGGAGTAGGATCTTCTTCTTTCTACTTATTGACACCCTTTGGAATGAAGTTTCCAAGGTTGTTCTGTTGAAGTGCATGTGCCATAAGATCGATATGTTTCTTCATGCATGTGGATTCTTCATGATTCGGTTTATTGCAGTAAGTTCATTTCTTTCCCTTCTTCGTCTTCTTGGAATCTGAAGAGTCTTTGGAACTTGAAGAATCATTAAAGTGTTTGGAATATCCCTCCTTCCCGTTCTTTTTGGATGACCCTTTTCCATCATGCATGGTGAGTGCATGTGCTTTGGGATCTTTCATGAGGCCCATCTGTATGAGTTTTCTCTGCTCTTGTGTAAGAGAATCAATGAACTGATCCAACGTAGGCATTTTCCAATTTGTTCCAAAAAGACATCTGCCAAAATGGAAATTGGAGACATATACAACATATTCTGGTCCTAGCTTGGCCAAGATTGTTAGAATAAGTTGTTTCTATTGTGTAGACTTGTCAATACCACATTCACCCAAGATCAAAATCAAATATTTAAATTTAGTAAAGAAATCATGTATATTATCAAAACTTTAAGGGTCTAAAGTATTCAACTCTACCTCAAGCATATGACCTCGCATCTCATCCTTCTTTCCAAAGAGTCCTTCTAGGGTGGTCCAGATCTCATTTGGAGTCTTGCATGCAGCAACATGAAACCATAAATCAGTGGATATTAACTCAAGAAGTAGTCATGTGGCCTCATCCTTACGGTTCGCCCATCTCATCTTCTCAATCACTGATGTAGGTTATGTTTATTTCGCCATCGTCAAATTATACAGTCCTTTCCTTCTAAGTTGGAATTATGTCTTGGGCTTCTAATCAAAATAATTGTATGGTGTTAGGATTAACACCAAGTTTGATTGTATAATAGTTGTCCTATCCATCTCTCCCACTAAAAATTTACTCTCAATTTGCAAGTGAAAAATTAAGAAAACACGACAGAAAGGGAACTTTAAGTGAAAATTCGTATCAGTTTCAGGAGACGATCTTCCAACTTACTTTATGAGCAAATGGTGAGGAATCTCACCAAATGATTGAAAACTCACTTGCAAAATGGGTCGATTTACTTCTCTCACAAGTCGTTTCCTCAAAAAGTTTATATTTTGGGAGCAATCACTGTAGAAAGGTACGACCACGGATTCGTATAAGTTTAAGGAGGCTATCTTTAAGCTTACTTTCTGAGCAAACAGTGAGGACTCTAGAAAAACAGTTGAAAACCCACTTGTAGAATGGGTCGATCTACTTCCCACGCGAGTTATTTCCTCAAAAACTTAATATTTTGGGATAAATTACTATAGAAAGGTACGACCATTGATTTGTATCAATTTCAAGAGGCTATCTTCCGGCTTACGTTCTAAGCAAAGGGTTGAAAACCCACTTGTAGAATGGGTCGATTTACTTTCCACGCAAGTTGTTTCCTCAAAACGTTAATATTTTTGGAGAAATCACTGCTGAAAGGTATGACCAAGATTTAGCTCACCAAAACTTTGATTTTCCTTATTCTTTGGCTTGTCTATCTTGCTCCAAGCAGCATAGCTCTGATACCATGTCATTTTTTCATGGAAACCTGCATAGGAGATCTGGCTAAAGCATAAACAAATAAATCTTATCAAGAAAAGGAAGAGAGATACACAATGAAGAATGAGAATCAATGCATATTATGATATTATCAATGAGTGAGTGATCTTCACTCATATAGGAAATTACATCCTATAATTAGGAATGCATGCATAATAGTGATGATCTAAGATTATAAAGTCTAAAATATAACTAGTCAGTTAACTCCCACTGAACTTAACTCCCACTGAACTAGTGTACCGAAAATATAAATTTCTCCAACAATCTAAACTAACGCTCATTGCAACAACTATGTAATCAATATATGGTGATTGGTCTTCCTCTCATCTCTTGCAGAGATGGTGTTTGTGTTGGTTTTGTTCTGGACAAACATCATCGGGACAGTTTTGACAAGCGTGCCTCTTAGCATGCCTCGACCCCTTTGAATCTTTTTCACAATGATTTGTGTGGTTTTATTTCTTCTCCTTCTTTCTCTGGGTGCAATTATTTCTTAACTTGTATCGTTAACTTCTCTAGATGCACTTGGGTTTACTTCTTAAAACTTTAGAGTTAAGTTTTTGACAAGTTTTTGGTATAAGGCCCTTGTAGAAAAACAATCTGGGCATCAAATTCAAAGGTGAAGAACAGATAATGGAGTTGAATATGTGAACAATAAATTTACAAGTTACTACACTACATAGGGCATTAATATGCCACATACTGTTCCATATACACCATAGAAAAATGGTGTTGTTGAGAGAAATAATCGCACATTAAAAGAAATGGAAAATTATATGATCCAATCTAAGCAATTAAGTCTCCATTATTGGGCAGAAACCATCAATTGTGAAAATTACATAGTAAATCACATTCCCGCAAAGGCTCTAAAATTTATAACATCGAAAGAAGCATGTAATAAAATTAAGCCAAATGTAAGCCACTTTTGTGTATTTGGTAGTGTAGGATGGGCTCACATTCGTGATGAGAAAAAGAAATATTTACATCATAAAAGTGAGAAGTATGTTTTTTTTAATATTCTGAAGATGTCAAAGGTTACATAATTCTTCAACCTCATTCCAATGAAATTATTATTATAAGAGATGTTAAAGTTGATGAAAATATATTGGATTGTGAACCTAATTTAGAGTTTGTGCATTCTTTGGCTTGCGAGCCATCTTTGGCGTTTATGTCATCTTTTGTTCTTATTATGGTTTATTCTTCTTTATATGATGACACTGAGGATGAAAATCTACCTCCACCTACTCATATTCCTCTAGATGATTCCATTGAACATGAACCTACACAAACACCACCACTTTCTAGATGGGTTTGTGCAACATGAGAAGCATTTGGTGAACTTGTCAATGATCCTTCATATCAGTGTCAGACTTGTTCATAGTTCTAGTGATCCTATTCTCTTTTGGATCAACTTTCAGAGACTCATCATCCAAATACATTTGAAAAAGCTTCAGGTCATCCAGATTTGGATACAACAATGAATGAAGAGTATTTCTCTTTAATGGATAACGATACTTGTGATATTTTACCTCTTCCAAAAAGAATAAAACTTGTCAAATGTAAATGGGTCTACAAAACTAAGTATTCATCAGATGGAAGTGTTGAAATACACAAGTCTTGATTAGTTTCCAAAGGGTTCTCTCAAGTTCAAGGCATTGACTATAATGAAAAAATTTCCCCCGTAGTCAAAATGAATTCCATCTTCCTTGTTCTTTCCCTTGCTACCTCACATAAATGGGAGTTTCATTAGATGGATGTTAAATTCACCTTCTTTCATGGGGATTTGCAAGAACAAATCTACATGGAACAACCTCTCGGCTATGTCCAGAATGAATCCATCCATGTGTTCCACCTTAATAAATCTTTTTATGGTCTTAAGCAAGCTCCTAGAGATTGGTATGCCAAAATGGACATATTTCTTCTTGATATTGTCTTTTCTAGATGTCATTCTGACCCTAATGTCTATAACAAGAAAGTAGGAAGCCATCTCATAATCCTTGTTTTTTATGTTGATGACCTTATCCTCACTATTGGTGACCCAAAACTTTTAAACAATGTGAAAACAATCCTTAAGAAGAAATTTGAAATGACCGACTTAGGCTATTTTCACTGTCTCCTTGGCCACCAAGTTTTGCAAACCAAGGAAGTCATTTTTATTTCCTAGTCTAAGTATGATTGCCAACTTCTTCATCAATTTCACATGGAAGATTCTAAATTATATCCTTCTTCGTTCTTGAGTGGAGTCAAACTTGCTTCCACTTGTACTTCTCTCAAAGTTGATGCCACTTTGTATCGTCAGTTAGGTATCCTCTTGTATTTGACTCATACTCATCCTAACATTTCCTTTGTTGTTGGTATTATTTCCTGGTATATGAAAACACCCCATGAAAGCCATTGGAAAGCAACTAAACAGATACTTTGGTATGTTTGGGGTACAATTCACATCGAGATACATTATAGTTTAGGGGAGACTCCTTTTTTGGTTGTTTTCACTAATTTAGATTGGGTTGGCGACCCTAATGATCAAAATTCTAATGTAGGTTATGTTTTTAGCCTTGTTTTTGTACCTATCACTTGGGCCTATAAGAAACAATAGGTTATTTCTCTTTCTTTAGCAGAAGCATAGTATTGAGTAGTCGTTAATGTTGGTCAAGAATCCTTATGGCTTCGACATATCCTTTCATAGTTTGGATTCAAGCAACAACATCTTACCACCCTCTGGTGTGACAATCAAAGTGCCATCAATATCACCAATGATTCATTTCAACATTGGCACAACAAATAGATCAATCTACACATGCACTTTATCAGAAATGTCATTCATGATCGATTTATTGAAGTGCTTATTTTCCCTACAAAAGATCAAGTTGCAGACATTTTCACAAAGTCTCGCAGAAGTGAAGTTTTCCAAACTTCGATCTATGTTAGGAGTTTAGAAAGATGTCATTAAGGGGGGATGGGATATAATGCATCCTTCCTTCTCCTATTGTGTCACCTTTTTAAATCCTTAAATCTTATCCCAAGTTGTTTTTAAGGGAGGATGTTAGGATATTTAGACACTTAGGAATTAGTTAAGATCAAATTTGTCTAATGTGTCATTAGATTAAAGTGTTTTTCTTAGTGTATTTGTTTAGTATGAATTAGTATGCATTTGTAGTTAGGAAATATGGTTGTCATGATATGTTCCCAACATAGAGTGATCTGACAAATCATATTTTCCTTGATCTTAATGGCTACACTGATCTATGTCTTAGCACCCGATAGGTTCATGATCTGTATTTAAAGAGCATGGAGGTTCATTTGTTGATGATCGATTGTGATAAATATATTTTAAATATCTTTGTAATATTTTTTCTTTTGCATTAATAAATTGCTCCAAGTAGCCACTTTGGTCGGGGCCCTGGATGTTTCCCCATAGGGGTTTTACCACGTTAAAACATCGATGTGTTGATCTTTGATCTAGTTGTGTGATTGGTTACTAAATTTTTTCCTCTATTGGAATACATGTGTTGTTGAAAATAATTAGGATGGTGATTATCAGATGCAAGTTGAACAATTGTGGAAATTCTTTCATTGTGAGGAAAATTCATCACCCAAATGAGCATAGACACCATAGCATTCATATAATATACAAAAACACGTCCAAGAATCATATTGAATTATAATGGGACTTGCACCACTATCATATCGACTAGGATAGTATTCCCACTTAACGTGATAGGAAACTAAGGAATAATACCTAAATATTCACCATGTATTCCATTAAAAATCGACAACTCACTGGTAGGTGACAAAAGCGTGGGAGAACCCAAATATTTTCAAGATGATAAGGATAAAATGCTTGTGGAGGATCCTTCATCTACTATACATCGGTAAAATGTTTTGAATTAACTTCAACCCTTATCTAGAAAGGTGCCAAAAAGGGAAGGTGAGGTTGAACAAGACTATTCCAGTCAAAGGAAACCATCCTCAAACTTGGATGGAGCATGCTTGAAGTGAGTGGAATGGACCATTGTTCACAAGGTTCTAAAATAGAAATTATGAATACATGGTCGATAGACACATCACTCCCCAAAAGAAGAGTGGGATTGGAAAAAGATTTCATTAGCTCAACCACTTCATCAACTAATGGTTGAATAGATTGTGAGACAACATGGTTAGGATACATCACCCCCAAAAAGAAGAGTGGGATCAGTTGAAGATTTCATTTTTCGACCACTTCATTAACCAATGGTTGAATAGTTTTCTAAGAAACTGAAGGTGATTTATGAGTATAAGGTGATATCCTTGCAAAGTATATAAGGTAACTTATGCTTGCATCCTATTAATATAGATTTATTAGTAATATCAATTCCCCCAACATCACTTGCATTGGACGATGGATTTACCCTAGCATAACTCATAGTGGTTGGTTTCGCATCGCCAGTATGACTTGTAGTGACTAGCTTCCAATCTCTAGTATGCCTTGTAGTGACTAGATTCTCACTCCCGACATGACTTTTAGTGACTAGCTTCCAATCTCCAGTATGACTTGTACTGACTAGATTCTCACTCCCAGCATGACTTGTAGTGGTTAATTTCTTTCCCATAACATGACTTGCAATGGTTGGTTACCTATCTCCAGTATGACTTGCAGTGACTAGATTATCTCTCCCAGCATGACTTATAGTGGATGGTTTCTTTCCTGCAACATCACTTGCATCGGTTGGCTTCAAATCACCAGTATGAATTTTAGTGACTGGACTATTGCCCCTTGAATGACTTGTAGTGGTTGGTTGCATGTCTCCAACATGACTTGCAACATATAGTGACTTTTTCCTTTATATTTTCTTCTTCTTCATCTTCTTCTTTCTCTTTCTATTCCTTTTAGACATCTGGTTACTAGAAGCTAGACTTTTACTAGATGAGGAAAAAGGAGTAGGAGTATATTTCACTAATAAATAAGGTAAAGGGTCATAATCAATTCAATTCTCTTGACATGAGGTGCTTATCTGAGAAGCCTCAAGAGAATTTGGAACATTTTGAGTGGTCCAACACCAAACCAGTAGTATTATAGTCAATCCAAAAATATTCAAAGTGGCCATCAAGGCGGCACCAATGTTTCCAAAGAAAGTAAAAGAAGAATAATCCCCTTTCGAAGGGGTCCCTTGGTGGTTATCCTCAATAAATTCATTGATAATAGTCTTATGCACATGTTCTTACCTTGCAAGGCTATTCATTTTTTATTGAGTCAGTTGCACTGGCTCTTGCAAACTAGTGTTATCACGCTTATGCGTTCTAGGAGGTGGCTCCACACTTTATGTCGAAATACCAAGAGTTATTATTGATCAACCTAGTAGTTGGTTAGACACTTTGAATCAAATATCCAAAAAATTTAAGACAGGCACAATCGAAGGCAAACTACACACAAAGAAACACACATCTTAAAATTTCCTAAAAGGGTTCAACAGACAAACCACTCTTCCAAGGCTCAGCCTAGGTTGGTTAGATCCTAATTTTGAGGTAGTGAAGAGTTTATTAGAATTCCTTCCATAGACCAATATGGGTTTATTAAGTCTTTATATTGGTCAATGAAGGAGTGAGAGACAATTATGGTAACCTTATCGCAATGTTCACCTAAGGTGCAAGTACCCTTGTGAAGATGGAAACCCTCCAAAGGAGACAAAATGGTGATTAAGTGTTTGCCTCAAGTACTACAAGAACTTCCCAATCGTAGTCACCTATGTGAAATCCTAGGAAAATCCACCAAGGTTACCAATTCACAATCGACAACTGGGCAGAATAGTCGCGGGTCAGGATCACACGTATGGGTAGGGAAACAAAGGTTGAATCTTTCAAAAGCATTGTCACCGGGAGGAGCTTGGAAATTTGGAAAACCTCATACATGTAGCAATCCAACATAAACTAAATCAAGTGAAGGAGGGGATATCACCTCCTCTTACCTTAATTTCACCTTGTGCTTAGCACCTATGTTAGAGGTGTTTTCTTAGCAAGGTCTCCTTGCTACTACTGGGTTTTTCACACTCTTTATTGAACTCTAATTTCATTTTGTGGGCTTGGATAATAATGATAAATTAAATTATGCAAGCATGAATTTGACTATTATTTACTTCAAATAGACACTCAGGTAACCAAATCAACAAAACTACTAATAAAAATCAAGAAAAATAAGGATCAAGGCAAGAAAAAACACTTCCCAGGAGGCACTCTCTCCTTCTATGAAGGAAAGGTCTGAGTAATCAAACTTTAACTAAGTGAAAATAGAGAGTACTTTCTATGTTCCCAAGGTAAAAAAACAAATTCTTTTAGCTATGGGAAATGTTTTTAAAAAATCTTCAGAAAAATTCTTGAATTTTGACCTGGCGGGACTATAAATAGGCAATGAGATAGGCAAAAAACCAGAGAAATCAAAAAGAAATCCTAGAAATAGCAGGGCACATCCTACTGATAATAACTCTAGGAGTTATTCCCTAGTGGAGTTTCCAATTCTGTTATGGGTAAGAATACTCTATCCTATGACTAGGGTGAAATCACAATAGATTAGAATAGAAGACAACACTATATATTATCCTAGATTGTCTACGATAACTCATAAATAACTACCAAGATAGTTAGAGGACATACTAATGATTGGATATGAGATGTGCTAACCATCCTCGTTCCAATTCTTTTTATCCTTCCTTGGGTTTCGTAACCTTCATACATAGAACAAGAAACCTTCCTCAAACCAAAATGAAAAAATTAACCAAATTATGAAATAACCAACTAAATAGATTTAGTCAAGTGTGTTAATACCAACACCAGAAACTGAACAATGAATATAAGAATGCAAATACAGAATATCTAGGTGGGGGGAAAGAAGAGAGATCTCCATTTTTATTAAGAATAACAATAGTACAATATGTTATACCTAACATCCACTATTGGCACTTTCCATACCCACCATCTATATTCCTCCTGCCTTGGGAAACTCAATACTGCTTGACCTTTGATATTCCACTTCATGCAAAGAAGAGGAATACAAGGGTGTCCTAGTCATCTATCTTAGGAAATGGGAGATTGAATGAACTGTGAATCATAATGACTAGGGAGATGTTGGTCATAAAAACCATGAGGACAAAATGCTATAATTTATCAGGATTGGATGATAACTATGGTATCACAGGTTTGGGTGTAAATTATTCTCCATTGAGGTCTTATTTATACCATATAAATATGGTTAAGATCATTTCTCATGAGAATTAGGAAGTTATGGAACCAATTTTCCCATAAACCTTGCTCAGGAGTGTGTAATTTTCATGATTTTATATTTTTTTCATTAAAGTGACCTTTATATTTGAATACTTACTTGCCTTTGGCATCAATGACAATATTTTATTCAACACATATTTAATATGACTTATCCCAGTGATATTTTTCTTACCAGTACCAACTACTTCTCATGGAAATCTCATATGAATGATGTGTTAAGAAGTAAAGGAATGTACTAGATTACCTTGGGAAAAGAAAAAGAACCCACTGATGATGAAAAATATGCAAATTGGATTAATAGGAATGGCGAAAATCATGGACAAATTGGAATGTCCATCTCTTCTGATTTAAGGTTTCACCTTCAAGAAATTAATGCCCCCAATAAATCTTGGGAAAATATTGAAGCTGTGTTTGGTAAACACAATATTATTCAAGCCCACCAGTTGGAAAACCTATTAATGAATTTAATTCTAAATGATTTTCCTTGCATTGAAGATTACTTCTTAAAAATTAAGATTTAAGTTTTTGACAAGTTTTGGGCCTTATAGGCCCAAA
>JASDQU010739367.1:322639-340796 GCA_032191745.1 Picea mariana | reverse complement strand
TTTGGAATTGAGCATATACAGTGCGTGGCTATCTTTGAAACAAAAGACTTCCCTGGGTTGATAATTTATGTTTCACTTAGTTGTTTAAAATTAATTAAGCAATTATAGTGACCAACAATTTTGTGCTAATGAGTATGAAATAATTTCCCCCAATAGGTTGGAAATATTGGCACAAACAATATGTTTAAAGGGAATTTAATGAGGGTGATTGATGCATTGTTACTTATTTCCTCTAATATTCAATGACTTGGAGTACATTAGAGGGACAAAAGTGAAACCTTCATAAAGTCACTCCTTATGTATATTGTTGATGATAGTGTAGGATAAGGGTGAGACTTCACACATGGACCTCCTCTTCGATCTTGCTCAAGATATCACAATAATAAATGACACTGCCAAACTTCCTAGACTTTTAATAGGTTAGAAATCAAACTAATGCAAAGATGAAACAACCAATTCAAACCATGTTTGATGGGGGGGAGGAGAAACCAAAAAATACATTGATAAATATTGAGGAAGAAATCAACAAAAGTAAAAATGATGTCACCTAGGAGTAGCCATGAAGATGACATTCAAGCTTCCTCTTCGGGTTGGTATTGTCTTATATAAGGATTTTTTGAGTGGTGGAAGAAAAGGCTCAATGTTGATACCAATGAGAAGCAATGAATTTGGAACTAAATCCTTGATTACATGTATGCAACAAAACCTTACATTCATTGAACTCTTTGGAGATCCATATATTTATAGGTTCTCTTTGGAGAATGGCATGCATAAAAATTGAATATGTTTCCCAATTTAGACCATGCAATTACCTCTTTAACTTCATTGCTTTATCCCAATTGGGAAAATTGCAAGCTTTTGAGCATTTTCCCATCTTTGAGTGTGTATGGAAACTACCAAATTGTTTGATTTAATGCAATGCTTTATCCCAATTGGGAAAATCGCAAGCTTTTGAGCATTTTCCCATCTGTGATTGTGTATGGAAACTACCAAATTGCTTGATTTAATGCATTGATGATGTATAAGAACTCTGCCCAAGTATCAAATGATTACTCGCATAGGATTCACGGTCTAATGAATTGAGAGGCAACATACCTATGAGATTTTTATACTACATGGTTTGGCATTGGTTCTCCATGGAGAATTCAATCTATTTCTTGTAATATATTGCTTCATTGGTTTCATCGTATTGATATTCAACCATAAACGATGTTTTATGTAAAAACCCTTCATTTGTGCAAGTAGACAAAAAAATTTGATAACACCAAACCTTCAGCTTCTTAATCTCATGACTTGTAATATTTCCATGCACCTATCTATTGGCTACATAGCCTACTCCAAGTGTATGATTAATAGTTTAAAAGAAATAATTATAATTAAAAAAAAAAAATTAGTCACAATACATGAGCAAGATTAGAAGAACATGGTATAAAGAAATTTAAAATTAGTCACATCACATGAAAAGTATCACCTACTCTTAGCTCAAATAAAATGTTAAACAATAGTTAATAGTACTTATATCAAAACAAGGGTTGTGTGGCAGCGTAGTCCCTGCCAAGCAGGTTACAAGGTAAATTGTGGAAAATGGGGTCGAATTGTAAATGACAGAAGTGTTCAGTGAAAAATGTATATCATGGAAATGTTGTGTGAAACATGTATATCAAGGAACATGGGGCATAAAATTTCATTAGCGCTAAGGCGCGACCCCGTGGAGAGATAATTGGTTAAGTGTTGAAAGGAATAGCGGAACTGTAGATGACGCAAGTTTTGGGTGCAAGATCTATAATAGCACATCGAAATTTAAATGACAGAAGTGTTTGGTGAAAAATGTATATCACGGAAGTGTTGTGTGCAACATGTATATCAAGGAACATGGGGCAAAAATTTCATTATCCCTAAGGCGCAACCCCATGGATAGATAATTGGCTAAGTGTTGAAACGAATTGTGGTCGATCGGGCTCATGATGTGACGATATAGCACCAATCGATGAGTTCGAAAAAAGTCAAGTTCAAGTTTAAATATATTTATTAATTTATATTAATGTATCCTAATAGATAATTTGTGGTCCAAATGCAGACCATGTTCCAATATGTGGAGGAATTGCAAACCACGGAAGTTTTTGGTGCAAGCTGTATACAGCGGATTTGTAGATGACACAATTTTTGGGTGCAAGATCTATAATAGCACCAACCCGGGGGTCGAGCGAACCACTGAGTTGTCATTCAATTTGACAGAAGGGGCCTTACGTCTCCTCGGGAGCCCTTGTGATGACCATTTTTCCTCTCTACTATATTTCTCATTACTTAATCGTTTTTCAGATCACGGATTTCCAGTCGGGCGGGCTTTATAACCAAGGTCGAATTGTATATGTCGCAAGTGTTTAGTGAAAAATGTATATCATGGAAGTATGGTGTACAACATGTATACCATGGAATAGAGGGAATAATAAATCGATAGCGTCAAGTCGCGATGAATTGTAGAGTACGGAAGTTCAGGTTCAAGTTTAAGTATATTTATTAAAAATTGTATTTATATTAATGTATGGTAATAGATAATTTGTGGTCCAAATGTAGACCATGTTCCAATATGTGGAGGAATTGCAGACCACGGAAATTTTGGGTGCAATATGCATATAGAGGAACTGTAGATGACGCACGTTTTGGGTGCAAGATCTATAATAGCTCCAACTCGGGGGTCGTTGTTGAATACGTTTTTTTGGTTGTTCATGGAAATAAGCGAACCACTGAGTTGTCACGAGTAAAGGAAGAATATATATACAATTTGATGGGAGGGGCCTTACGTCTCCTGTGGAGCCCTTGTCGGCACTGTTTTCCCTCTCTACTATCTTTCTCGTTACTAGCCATTTTTCCGAAAATGTCCCAATGGGCGCGTTGGAAGACGGATCGGTTCACATTTGCGCTTGTGCCTTTAAATCATGACTCTGACCGACCACTAACATCCACTTTGAATGACTGAAGTGTTTGGTGCAAAATGTATATCACGGAAAATTTGTGTGCAACATGTATATAACGGAATATGGGGTAAAATTTCGTTAGCGCTAAGGCGTGACCCCATGGAGAGATAATTGGCAAAGTGTTGAAAGGAACTGCGGTCGGTCGAGCTCATGATGTGACGATATAGGACCATTAATTTAAATTGTATTTATAATAATGTATTGCAATAGATAATTTGTGGTCCAAATGTAGACCATGTTCCAATATGTGGAGGAATTATAGACCACGGAAGTTTTTGGTGCAAAATGTATACAGCGGAACTGTAGATGACACAAGCTTTGGGTGCAAGATCTATAATAGTGCATCAAACATAAATGATGGAAGTGTTTGGTGCAAAATGTATATCCGGGAAGTGTTGTGTGCAACATGTATATCACGGAACATGAGGCATAAAATTCTGTTAGCACTAAGGCGCGACCCCGCAAAGAGATAATTGGCCAAGTGTTGAAAGGAACTGCGGTCGGTCGGGCTCGTGATGTGACGATATAGGACCAATCGACGAGTTTGGAAAAAGTCAGGTTCAAGTTTAAATATATTTATTAAAATTGTATTTATATTAATGTATCGTAATAGATAATTTGTGGTCCAAATGTAGACCATGTTGCAATATGTGGAGGAACTACAGACAATGGAAGTTTTGGCTACAAGATGTATACAGCGGAACTGTAGATGACACAAGTTTTGGCTGCAAGATTTATAATAGCACCAAACCTGGGAAGGTCAGGATCCCGTAAATCACTGTTAAATACATTTTTTTGGTTGTTAATGGCAATAAGCAAACCACTGAGTTGTCAAGAGTAGAAGAAGAATATATATACAATTTGACAGGCGGGGTCTTATGTCTCCTCGGGAGGCACTGTCACGACCGTCTTTTCTCTCTACTATCTTTCTTGTTACTTAGTCATTTTCCCGAAAATGTCCCAATGGGCGCGTTGGCACACGGATCGGTTCACATTTGCGTTTTTTCTTTTATATCGTGACTCTAACCGACCGCTAACATCCACTTTGAATGACGGAATTGTTTGTTGCAAAATGTATATCACGGAAATGTTATATGCAACATGTATATCACGGAACATGGGGCATAGAATTTCCTTAGCGCTAAGGCGTGATCCTGTGGATAGATAATTAGATAAGTGTTGAAAGGAACTGCAGTCAGTCGGGCTCATGATGTGACGATATAGGACCATTAATTTAAATTGTATTTATATTAATGTATTGTAATAGATAATTTGTGTCCCAAATGTAGACCATGTTCCAATATGTGGAGGAATTGAACACCACAGAATTTTTTGGTGCAAGATGTATACAGTGGAACTGTAGATGACGCAAGTTTTGGGTACAAGATGTATAAGAGCGCGTCGAACTGTAAATGACGAAAGTGTTGGGTGAAAAATGTATACGATAGAAGTGTTGGGTGCAAGATGTATATAACGGAACATGCGGGATAAGAATGTGATAGCGCTAAGTTAGGACGACGCGGTGAGATATTTTGTCAAGTGTTGAAAGGGAGGGTCATCGGTCGGGTTCCCGATGTGAAGATATAAATGGAAATGAGGATTTGATAGTCTGCTAATTGATCAACCCATGGAAAATCCAGAAGTCCTAGAAAATCAAGTTCAATTTTAAAGGGATTTTGCTTATGTTTATTTAAAATCAGGAGCCCGAGAGAGTCAGGGTCAAGTTTAAAGGGATTTTGTTTATGTTTTTTTTAAATGTATCCATATTAATGTATCTTACTAGATTATTTGTGGTCCAATTGTAAATCATGTTCGAATTTGAATGGTGTTTTGGTATTGGAATGTACAAGGGACAAAGAAAAAAATACATGACTTTACATTTTGTATATCGAAGAATATTTTGAAATATAGGAAGCTACAATACATGCACAATATAGAACATGAACATGTACAGCGAAATGAGTTAGTTTTAGGAAGAAATACAAATTCCAAATAACAACACCAAACATTGAATATCAGCATAGAACAACCCCAAATATTTATATTTAGCTAAACTGGGTCACAAAATACATTTGAGAATATTTCCCAAAAAAAAACTTGTCTTCGAATTTGCAAAAAAAAAACTATGGGTCAGTACATATTCTGTGAAATAAAAATGTGTTTGCCAGAATGACTTCGATTGTGATTGTCATCGACTATGAAGCAAAGATGTACAAGAATGAAGTTTGCAGAAAGAATAAAGTCAACGATGGAAAACAACAAAATCTATCAAGAAGAAAGAGAAAATTGTCAGAACTGGATTAAAGCTTTGTTAGAATAAGTGAATGAAGATAGAAGAATGTAATCAGTATCAACTTACTATGATGGTGTGCCATGGCTTGTCATTTTTTCATTGATGTCCTTTTATGGCTTTCCTCAGCTTTGACCTTCATTGGTAATCTGGTCAACATCTTTTTTCAACCATTCTTCGATGTAGCTCCTAATGGGTGCCATGTTCATTTCATGCCGGATTTTTATATTGAAGAGTTCACTTTCCAAGTCCCTTAGATCAATAGAAAATTTGTGCAATGCTTCTTGAATATTTTTGTTTCTAATTGCATAACCAACTAGCCAAGTTTTCACGTCATCTTCACCATATTCAAGAATGTCATAGAAATTTTCAAATGACAGTATTTTATAGATATGAACTTGATCATCAAATTCTTGTTTGGTTAAAAACAACGAGTTTAATATCAATTTAGGGTCTTGGAATTCATTGGTGTTGCCAGCTAGATCTATCTCAGTTAGCTTCTTGAATATTTGTTTTTCTAATTGCATAACCGACTAGCCAAGTTTTCACGTCATCTTCACCATATTCAAGAATGCCATAGAAATTTTCAAATGACAGTCTTTTATAGATATGAACTTGATCATCAAATGCTTGTTTGGTTAAAAACAACGAGTTTAATATCAATTTAGGGTCTTGGACTTCATTGGTGTTACCAGCTAGATCTATCTCAGTTAGCTTCTTGAACAGTTTGTCCCTCTTAGATATGGTCTGGCTACATTCTTGAACAATACCAATTAGGTTCTTTACCTTTTGTTTCCATCATGCATTTAGTTGGTCTATTCGATCCAGGGAAGGGAGATCCTCTAGTCTTCTTTTGGATTCCATCATACCGGTAACTTCAAAACCAAATGGTAAAAATGCATCAAGATAAAAACCTTGCTCGTTCTTGAGATCTGCTTGTATATGCTCATGAAAAGCATGCGCTCTTGTTCCAAAAGAGACCATATTCTTTGACATCTCCCAAGCTTTTGTTATTAATTCCATTCTTTTTGTTTATATTCTCTTCCACATAGTCTCAAGCCGATGTGAGAAGGCTTACTGATCATTTTAACTTTGGCGCAAGTGTGGTGGACCCGACCATTGCCAAAGGAGTAGAAAAACGTTGAAGAGGCATTAGAGTTGCCTCCAATTCTTTGATTCACTCTTTAACATGAGGTTCTCTGTTTCAAGGTCACTAATAGAGTCATATACGACATCTCCATTTTCTCATTGCATCTTGAATATGTGGGAAGGGCGCATGTTTCGTAGGTTGAACTATGAATGAGATGTGCCTTTCTTATTCTTTACATCTTTGTTTTCAATAATCAATTTTTTGATTCCATGTCAAAAACAGTGCTCTGAAATGCAAAAGACTCTTCTTCATCCAAAGTATCTATGTCAAGTATGTCCATCCTGGGATTGTGAGGAGAAGTGTTGTCTAAGTGATCGTCGTCAGGGAACAATTTTTCAATGTCAATTTCTAGTTCCATATCTTCGAGGCAGAGATCGTAGATATCAATTTCTCCCCTCGGTCCCTCCTATTCTTGGACTATTGTTTTTTGTTTTTTGCCTGCGGAAAGCTTGTGACAACTTTCAATTTTCCCCGAGGGAGTGTTCTTATCTCATCCTCCACCTGAATAAATGTGTGTGACTTTGTCACTTAGGTAGGCCATTGGAGTACTTCCACGAGATGTTGTGGTCTTGGCTATGGCAGTCGGGGGTTGGCCACTTTTTTCACCCAGGTCTTTTCGGTTCTGCTTGTGTGAATCATTAGTACAGGTTTGGAGTCCATTCATGATAGTGTAAGTGAAAGAACTGTTGAAGTGGTTCATGACCATGAAATCCCAGACTTTCCAAGGCATAGACATGAATTGTCCTTTCCTTTTTGCAAGAAAAAAAAAACAACCAGTAGATGTACTCCCCTGCTATTCCAGCAAAAAACGTTGTAGAAGATATGTGACATGGAAGGAAGCAAGGATTTTGTTTAGACACGAAAATCCTTATAACATTATAGTTCTCCATTTCTTCTATTGTGTCCCTCCTATCTAGGAAGAATGTCGGCTAGCTAGAGAACCAGGAGAAATACCTTCCAAATATCAACGCTTTAAAAAATGTAACAAAATAATTGAAGACCTTATAAAACAGTTGGCAAGTGTCGTGTCTCCATAATTTCTGGCGCGATAATGTTAATGGGTCAAATTCAGAGTTCATCTTTCTACACATAGATAGTCCAAAAAATGGATAGCAATTCAGCACGATGAAAATTAAATAAGGCGGCATAAAGAATTTCTTATGCCTCTTGTATTGTAATAACTGGGAAGAGTTTTGAATGGAAATCAGCTTAGGGCAATGGAAGATGGTTTCTTGCTTGATCGTAAAATATAAAATATACAGAAGCATCCGAGAGATGCCACTTGCACTTGCTTTTCTTGTTGTCCTCGTGAAAAGGAATGCAATCTGCTGAAAAAGGTTTTTACATGCACTAACCTGTAATATGGCCATGTCCCGGGGAGCAGGTGCTGGCTCCTGTAATAACTTCAGCAAGAGGTCTATTTCTTGCCATGTTTCTTTAAGAATTGCTTGCAATTCTCACCCTTGAAAGTAGGCATTGGGTTGGGAAATGTTAACATCTTTCGAAATACTTTATGTGATAGGAGATTTGGAAATGGTAGCCCATCTAGACAATCCACTGCTTTGGAATATAGTTCTCGCCGCAGCACGTGACCAAGACCTTAAAGTTTAAAAAAAAAACATTGGTCCCCGTGCCCAAAAATATTCAGGGTATCTCTACAACCATGGTGTCCAGCTGCAGCCATAAGGTGATGAAAACCTTCCTTTGCTCCTTATTGTATCTAAAATGGATGTTGCAACATTATAATACAATCTCCGGTAAATCTTGGTTCAATGTGTTTTAATGGTAGATGCCCTCAACCTTTTCGCCTTTTAATGCCAATCTTTTCAAAGCTAATAAAAGTGTCATCAATTTGCATTGGGAAAGCATGCGAAGATGGCAGGGAAATCGAGAAACTATTGAAAAGTGGGAAAAACATTGACAGTTGTGTAATATACCTAGATTTTGACAAAAGAAGGTTCAAGACAGAAATAATTTGTTTATATTTACTTAAACAAATTCCATATTATTTTATTTTATTGCTATTCTCTATGGCCTAAATGCAAACTATGTTCAAATTGGAATGGTGGAGCAACATTTCCATATGCAAGCAGAGCCTCGAATATGCAAACCTGTAAGGTTCTAAAATTATGTGCACGATATTAAAGAGCAGCCTCATGTGAACACCTTTGTAGATGAAAATAGGCCAGCACAATATTAAATTATTGCTACGATGACGTCTTAAAAAAACCAAAACAACCATCATTTTTTTGTGAATTTGAGATTGATAGAAGAAACTAATCAGATTCCATAATATTTTCCCATAAATGCATTTTAATGGGAGATTACCTCGAGCTTTCCACTTATTAATGCCAATATTTTCAAACATTTGTGAACTGTCACCAGTAAAATCATAATTAATGTCTATTGGGAAGGGGCAAATGTGGAGGGCATGGACGAGAATTAAAGATGCTTTGGTACTTTTTTTAACCTGGGAGTCTGTGCTAGAATTGTAGATCACCCAAGTTTCCGATGGAAGATGTATACTCAGAACATGGGGAATGAGAGTTCGATAACGCGTACCCAGGAACCCACAGCCATAAAATTGGCTAAGGAAACGAAAGCGCTCGGGCAAACTCGTGATGTCAAGATATAGATGGATATACAATTTGTGAGTTCGATAAAGAATGAGGCTTGCGAGTTGGAGGAGTCTGAGGTTGAATTGTAGATAATCGAAGTTTTGGATGCAAGATGTTATCTGAACACGGGGCATGGAAGTTCGATAATGCATTGGGGGGGAGGGGAACCCATGGTCATAAAATTGGCTAATTGTTGAGATGAAGAGGGAAATATATCAACAGGTGCTTTGAAATATCAACAGATGTTGGGAAAAATGAGTCACGAGCTTCGAGTTTGGGTCGAATTGTAGATCACCGAAGTTTCAGGCACAAAATGTATACCGCGCACATGGGGTATGAGATTTGGATGACGCCCACATAGGAACCCACGGCCATAAAATTCACAAACTATGAAAATGAACAGTGGTCGGTTGGACTCGTGATGTAGAAATATAGATGGACATGAAATCTGCCACTCCGTTGTCTGGGAACCCACGAACATAGACATGGACCACCCAAGTTTTGGATGGAAGATGTATACTCGCAACACGGGAAATGATATTTCGATAACGCATAGCTGAGAACCCGCGGCCATAAAATTGGCTAAGGAAACATAAACACTCGGTCGGACTCGTGATGTCAAGTTATAGATGGATATACAAATTGTCAGTTCGATAAAAAGTGAGACTTGGGATTTCGAGGAGTCAGGGGTTGAATTGTAGATGGGTATATAGTGTTAGACAGTTGATAGGGATCACCATCCATGAACAATCGCAATCTTGAGCCCGACAGCCCTGGAGTCTGTCTGTCAATTTGTATATCACGAAACTCTGAGTGTTGTTTGGAGGACACGGAACAATAGAAGTGTAATGTTGAGCCATCCAGCCTACAAGTTCACCTGTCAATTTGTATATCGTGGAAATCTTGGGTGCTATTTCTAGGACACTAAACAATAGAGGCCCAATTTTGAGCCTGCCAGCCCGAGAACCCGTGACCCAAAAAGTGGCTAAGTATGGAATGTTGGATTCATACATTCTCTATAAAATTGGCTAACTGTTGATATGAACAGGGAAATATATCAACACATGCTTTGAAATATCAACAGATGTTGGGAAAAATGAGTCACGAGCTTCAAGTTTGGGTTGAATTATAGATCACCGAAGTTTCGGGTGCAAGATGTATACCGTGCACAGGGGGCATGAGAGTTGGATGGCGCCCACACAGGAAACTGTGGCCATAAAATTTGCGAACTATGAAAACGAACGGCGGTCGATCGGACTCATGATGTAGAGATATAGATGGACATGAAATCTGCCACTTCGTCATCTAGGATCCCACGAGCATAGACATGGATCACCCAGGTTTTGGATGGAAGATGTATACTCGCAACACAGGGAATGAGAGTGTGATAACGCATAGTCGGCAACCCACGGCCATAAAATTGGCTAAGGAAACATAAGCACTTGCTTGGACTCGTGATGTAAAGATATAGATGGATATACAAATTGTCAGTTCGAAAAAAAGCAAGGCTTGGGAGTTTGAGGAGCCCAGGGTCAAATTTAAATGGGCATGGGAGTTCAATAATGCATTGGGGGGGAACTCATGGCCATAAAATTGGCTAACTGTTGAGATGAATTGGGAAAAATATCAACAGATACTTTGAAATATCAACAGATGTTGGGAAAAATGAGTCGTGGGCTTCAAGTCCAGGTCGAATTGTAGATCACCGAAGTTTCGAGCGCAAGATGTATACGGCGCACACGGGGCATGAGAGTTCAATGGAGCCTACGCAAGAACCGACGGCCATAAAATTCGTGAACTATGAAAATGAACGGTCGTCAGTCGGACTCGTGATGTAGAGATATAGATGGACATGAAATCTGCCACTCCGTCGTCTTGGGAACCCGCGAGCATAGACATGGGACTAAGTATAGAATCATAAATGGATAATGGAGGAGAAGAAAAAAGGGGAGAACGGATAAGTATAGAACAGGGAAAAGAAAGGGAGGTAAGAACCGACATGAAATCAAATTGTTATGTAGCAACACATGAAAAGAAAAGACGGAGTACAATTTTATTTATTTCAAGATAGCAAAACAGAAAATATAATTGACATGAAGACAAGTCAATGTACAGGAAGATATGGAGTGTTCAAGGAGGGAAAAAAAAAACAGAGCTGCAAACTAGTTCAACAAATACAGATAGAGTAAACGAAAAACTATTGGTTATGGAACATGGGTAGAAAAAACGCACCTTTGCATGGATTCTTCTACATTCTTGGTTAGGAGTTCTTTGCGGTGTCTAGTTTTCCTGTTTGTTTTTATGAACATAACACAAGACAAAACGGACATGAACATAAGTTGACATGTAAAGAAAAAGACAAGCATTATGTACGTAGACTAAATAAAATAGAATAAGAGGAATAGAGTAACAGATAGTGTTAGAAGATTGTACCCTTTTTTATGGTTCATTCAAGTTTCTTTGTGCATATATATATATATATATATATATATATATATATATATATATATATTATTTTTTTTGCAAAAAAAATATTTGTGACCAAAAGCAATTACAAACCAGGGGAAAATAAGAAGTTAGATATCTCGATTTTCAGCAACAAGATAGATATATCTGATTTGAAGCATACAAATATGATTATGCAATATGCCTGATGTATATTTCATAATTCAAGTGCAACATCAATTGTGTGGTGACCAGACAAGTATGTGTACAAACCAGGAAAAACAAAGAAGCTAGATAATTTGTTTTTTTTTATTTATTTTTTAATTTTTTTTTGCAACAAGCTATACAGATATGCTTTGAAACATAGAAATATGACTTTGAAATATGTTTGGTGTATATTTCATAATTCAAGTGCAATACCAATTGTATCATGATCAGACCAATATGTGTATAAGATAAAGATGTTGTATTGAGGAATGGGCACATTTGACCACACATGGTCAATAAGTGTGTTTTGCACATGGCTTGTGTTGTTCAAAAGAAAGCGGGCGTTGTATTTGCACATGTAGTTTTCCAATTCTTTTGTTTTGGCATTATTTTGTAGCATGTCAATATTTAAGTCTCCTACAAGTACAATGGCTTCGTTCAAATGGAAATGACCTAATGCATTGGAAATAACATTTAGTATGTTAGAGAATGTTGAATGGGGAGCAACATACAGATTTAGTATTGCAATTTTTGTTCCATGGCAAAATATCTTTGCAAGCACCATCTCAATGTTCTTTTCTTTGAAATGTACATGGTTCAAAATTCGTACATATTTTTTCACCAATATCATCACCCCATGTGTAATGTAACTTGATATGAAATTGTGATTTGGAAATTGTTTGTTTTGCATGCATAACGCCATGTATGTTTCCTGCAAGCACAGAATATTGGATTGCATTGTATCATAGTCATTGAGTATATCATTCAGGTGTGCATGTAAGTTGCGTGTGTTAAGTGAGAGAATTGATACAAATGACTTTGTTTGTATGGATTGGTAATCATACTGAATTTTCAATTTTGCGGTAGTCCTGAGGCGATCCATTTCAATATCAACTTTCTATTTGACTTTGAAGTTATCTTTTGTAAGAGGACTTAGTAATACAAGGAGTCTATGCTTCTAACACAGGACAATGTTGTGTATACAAGTCCATGTATCTGAATTCTAGCAAGATGAAATGCAACATTATCAAGTGTTAGTCCTTGTAATCTGCGGACTATACGTGCACACGCAAGTTTAATTGGAAACTATTTTCGAATCTTTAGTCGACATGTCTTTGTTGATGTCGATATTGGCTTTGATATTCGCAAAATAGGTGTCCAATCACTTGCACTGTTTGAATTATATAGATAAGCCAACTTGATTTCTTGTCGCTTGCCTATATGCGGTTCATGGAACTTAATCCAAAGGACACCAAGTTTTTATATTTTCGTATAGCCTTTGAGTATTCCATCTGCACCATTGACCAAGCCATCTTGTGAATCATAGTTGCAGGCATATATTTCAACCAGCATTTCTAATTTCAGAACAAGCTACAAAGGTAAAGTGGTGGTATGTTCATGACGTGACACATTTCCATGGTTGCCTTCTTCCAAGTCAATTGAATTGATGATGATATCATCGCCAGGCATGAGCGATAGCATGTTCCTGTTATGCATTGCAACATCCTTATTTGTGTAGAACAGGTAAGGGAACATTGGGTCTGTTGGTGCAGGTCACAAGCACCTCGAATTGATATATGTTAAGTCATCATATGTTTGGTTGTCCATCCACATTCTATTCAGAATTGAAATAAATATGTCATCTGTCTGGTGCATTGTAGTATGCAATTCAAAGCATTTAATATTGTCTCTCCGGAAATCACGCATTATTGTTTGCATGTTAACCATAGGTTGTTCAAATATCAAAGAATCTTGGATCAGTTGTGCCTAGTAAATATCCCCACAGAATATCATGTCAATGTTTCCAAAGTATTTCGTGTACACATGTTTTATGCTTCTTAGTCGGTTGTCAATAGAATACAAGAAGCGACTCCCAATCAAAGACGCTTCATCTATAAATACAAGTCGGAGTTAGTCATAAATCTTAGAGAACATATCTAACATTTCCTTACTAAGTGGAAGAAACTGTGACTTGTTAAAAGGCATTAAAAGTGCAGAGTGGACTATTGTTCCACCTGCATTATATGTAGCTTTTCTTGTGTATGCAACTATTAGGCCCTTTGGTTTCATAGGATCATAGGAATTGTTTGAATCATAGATTCATATAAGCATTTGGAACAGTGCTTTCGCTATGAATGTCTTGCATGTTCCTGCTCCGATTGTAAGGAACAAGTGCACAGGAGTGTCCATGTTCAAGCGTTTTTTAAGCGCAGTGTCCTTTAGAATTGTTTGTTGTACTCGATTCAACAGACATTTTATTCTATGGTATTCATTATTTTCAATAAGAAACGGATGTTTTGTAACTTGAAAACCAAGATTGATATGCTTTTCACTGCCACCTACTCAAGGACGAGGCAAATCCACTTGCAAGTCATAGGACTCACAGGGAGTTCTAGTTGTTTTTCGGTTTATGAATGTCTCATCAAGATTGTCAGGGTTTTCTAGCTAAATAACTGAAATTTCTAGATCACCCCATGTTGGATTAACATTGTAAGTAAATTTAGCTTCATTGATTTGCACTATAGTCTCAGAGGCAACATACGCAGCTTCCCATGTAGAGAAGTTATGTTTTAATGTCTCTTCGTTTTCATCGAACGGAACATATAGCAACAATTTTTCTCTACAATAGTTTTCATAGTCAAAATGTTTATTGTATTTGACAAACCGTATCACATAGGGTTTTTTTCTTTTTGATATAGGCGCGCCATTTTTTTGTAATGCGATACGAATTCTGCTAAGCAGATATGTCTAATAGGAGATGGACGTTGGAGGTAATAATCAATAATAGAGAGACATACCACATCCTCTAAATTGTTAGGCTCTTGTTCTAGCAAAACCGGTGGTTTAAGCACAAATCTGTGTTTCTCAAGTGGAGATGTGTTTATGAAGACACATTTTCTTGAACTACAATTGAGGAGTAGGGAAAGTGCAATGTGGACTGCTTGTTGAGCAGACATTTGTTGAAGATTAAGAAATTCATTTCCAAGCGTATGTATCATTTGTATGGCATCAATATGACTTCTTTCATGTTCTTTGTGTATTCTTTTGAATGCACTTGTCATAGATTTGTCAACCTTTGTCATATACGAGGTATAGTACGATGTTGCAGCATATGCATTTAGGACGTATTACGCATCTATATTTGCATTCCACATAACTGGCATGTCCTTGGAGAAACTGTTGTTGCAAATATGGGAAAGTTTTCGTTTAAGGAAAATTGTTGGTTGTTTAAGCGTACATTGTATGGCTTTGACGTACTCATCTTTTGATAGATTCAGCTCTGTCAGGAAGTCATTGAAGCTCATCAACTCGTCAAACTCTCCTTGTCCCCAGAAATGCAAACAAGGATTTAGATTTCTTAGAAACAACATTGTCTTCTAAACTAAGTGGCTCTATGATTCTTGTTGCTCTCATTGGTGGCACGGGAAAGTTGTATCTGCAATGCGAGTTTTTTCATTTTCTAAAACTTCTTGTATGATAATGTCTATGAACTTTGGCAAGTTTTGGATCCAAATGATCTGTGTTGCATGTTATGTATTTGTCCACAAATTTCTCGATCTGTGATTTTTTGTCAACTCCATAGATGGTGTGTTTATATAATGGTAGCTTCGAGAGGTATGAACCTCTATTGTGACCTACGACAAGATTAGAATGTTCCGGAAGGAAGCAAAGAAATGAAGGAAACCCTAGACAAGATGTTGGCTGCAGAAATATAATTAATATGAATTAATTAGTACCCAAAAGGAGAATTTGACCCAGTCAAGCTTGCCAGAAATACTATAAATACAGGGCGTCAGTCTCTCATTATTCACACTTCTCAGAATTGCAGAGAGCAGTTTTTGTGCACTACAGTCCAGCAGTTTTGTGCACAAGTCTTGGGGAAGGTGTTGCGCCAGTTTTTCGGTGGGACTATCTGATCATCTTGGTTACTTCTTGCTTGGTGCATTAGCCTCTCTTGGCTAATGGATTACTACCAGGATTCTTTTCTTTGTCAAGGTCAAGGTGCTCGGAGGGTGGCTTCGGCCTATGGTTGGGTGACAAGGGTATTGTCAATGGTAAAACAAGCACAATCTTTCATATTCTAATAGGTTATGGTCCCACACCTCCTTCATTCAGTCTAAACACTGGAAGGAATCATATCCATTAGTATATTGAGCTCATTGAGGAAATTGCGCTAGGGTTACTAGCAGGAGCATATTCCAAGACACTTTCGCTAGGGTTACTAGCAGAAGCAGTTGCAGAAACCCTAATCTCAGATCCGACACCTTGTGATGGAGCATCTCGCTCAAAGAGAAGATATTCAGATGTGCCCTAACTCGATGCACCTTTTGTCTCTCTCAGAAGACAAAAACGACGAAGTTGAAGTTTTGGATCAAGGCATGACCAGTTATCAGTCAACCGAATACATGAGTGAAATAATCAGTCTTCTACACTACTCATCACTCACTGGAATGATTGAATATGACATGTGGATAATCGATAGCGGAGCTTCTAGGCACATGACGGGAGATCAAGTCAGACTCTCAAATCTAAATGAGAAGAAGACCTTGTACAAGGTAGAGCTTGGAGACAAAACCACTTACCCCGTGGAAGGATTTGGACAAGCCTCCATCAAAATGAAAAAAGATAACTATGTTCACTTAAGCAATGTTTTATATGTACCTGGTTTAGAAAAGAATCTTTTATCGATATCTTGCTTAGAAGACAAGGGAAACATAATAGCTTTCGTGGATGGAAAGGTGTTATCATGGCATAAAGACTCCAGCATAGAGAATGCTAGGGTTATTGGAAGTCGTGAAGGAAATCTATATAGACTACTAGAACAAAATGAAGATGCTCTTGTACACAATGAAATCAACCCCAATGAGATTTGGCACAGAAGGTATGCTCACATTAACTATCAAGCATTACCCTTTCTCAAAAGGATGGTTGAAGGAATACCAGAG
Organism: Picea mariana; assembly: GCA_032191745.1. NCBI lineage: Eukaryota > Viridiplantae > Streptophyta > Pinopsida > Pinales > Pinaceae > Picea > Picea mariana. The sequence continues at coordinate 324,165 of JASDQU010739367.1, read as the reverse complement.
TTGCATTCTACACATGAAGGAATCTGCAAAGGATGTGCTCTTGGGAAGAATATCAAGAAACCATTCCCAAGAAGCAACAATAGATCTAAGGAGATTCTAGATCTGATACACTCAGATGTTTGCGGTCCGATGCCAATAAAATCTCTAGGAATATCTTCTTACTACATAATCTTCATAGATGACTATTCAAGAAATACTTGGCTATATCTACTAAAGACAAAAGACGAAGTATTCAACAAGTTTCAAGAGTTCAAAGGAGAGATAGAAAACCTCACGAATAAGAAGATCAAGACACTAAGAACAGGTAATGGAGGAGAATACACATCAAAGGAATTCATTGCATTCTATAAATCGGCAGGGGTTAGGAGGGAGCTAACTGTTCCTCATAATCCTCAACAAAATGGTGTAGCAGAAAGAAAGAACGGATCTATTGAAGAGACCGTAAAAGCCTTACTAAATGATCAAGGTTTATCCATGTTCTTATGGGGAGAAGCTACAATGACAACAATATATGTGCAAAACAAAAGCCCTCATCATATATTGAAGGACATGACACCAGAAGAAGCCTTCTCAGGTAAGAAACTTAACGTGGAAAACCTAATAATATTTGGATGTCATGTTTACTCTCACATTCCCAAGGATAAAAGGAATAAACTAGAACCCTCAGGAAAGAAGGGGATATTCGTTGGATACAATGATTCTTCCAAAGCTTATAGAATATATATTCTATAACAACACAAGATCGAAGTCAGCAGAGACGTAACATTCAATGAAAGGATGGCCTTCAAGAAATCCATAGAAGAAACTATTGAAGAAGAAGAGATTGAAGAACCTAATGAAGAAAGCACAGAAAATGAAAATGACGAAAAGGAACAACCTGATCATCCTATGGAACCATGTGAAAACATTGATTCAGATATCGTACCTAAAACCAAGAAACAACCAACTTGGCTTAAAGCCACATTACAAGATGCAGAAAGACTCAAGGTTCCACAAGGAACATTCAGAAAGAGTAAGAGACCTAAAAGATTCTCAAGCTATGTTGCATACATGACGAAGCTTCTAGATGAAGAACCTACCACATTTGAAGAAGTCATGCAAAAGGGACAATGGAAAGAAGCTATGGCGGAAGAACATCAATCCATTATGAAAAATGAGGTATGGGAAATTGTACCTAGACCTAAAGAAAAATCGGTGGTCACTTCAAAATGGCTATAAAAGATCAAACATGCAGCAGATGGAAGCATGGATAAATACAAAGCAAAATTCGTAGCTAGAGAGTTCTCCCAGAAGAAGGGAGAAGATTATGACGAAAATTTTGCTCCGGTGGCTAGATATACTTCCATCAAAGCTATCATATCTCTGTTGGATTATTGAGAGGGGGGGTGAATTAGTGATAGTGTAATTATAATCCTTTTTCTTCAAATGTTATATCAATGTAGAATTATTATCCAATAATGAGCAATAAGAAATAAACAATCACACACATACACAGTACATCAATGTTTTATGTGGAAACCCAAATC
>JASDQU010739367.1:291495-315447 GCA_032191745.1 Picea mariana | reverse complement strand
ATGACATATGAGGGTCCTCCAACTTCGTAAGGCCATAACTCTCAAACCGTGAAGAGTTATGTGACGTTCTACATACCACCAGAAATGGCATGACATGTACTATCCATATAGAATAGTATTATTTTAAAATATATCATAAATCATACCGTTATCCATCAAACAAACTTGGGTCCATTACCCAAACCTGGGGTCTCCAACTTCTCATGGCCATAACTCTCTAACCGTGAGGAATTATGTGACGTTCCACATACCAACAGAAATGACATGACAAGCACTATCCATATAGGATATTTTACCTGACAAATTCACTTTCCTTAAGCTCATTATTCCAAAATTAATCATGGGTTCTCTTACTCCACAAAGCGTCTTCTCATGGGGCTTTCACCATAAGGGGACCACTTTGGAGTTCATCCATATTTACTTCTTAACAACCATGAAAAAAAAATAATGACTCATATTTACATCAAACAATATTGGGTCCATTACCCAAACCTTTGTGCTACGGGGCTTTCTTCAAGGGTTGACATCAATGACAACCAACCTTAATCAACAATCTCTTGCCGCTTCCATGGGATGGAACTTACATCAGATGGATGTAAAGACAACTTTCCTCAATAGAGCAATTGAAGAAGAAGTATATATTGAACAACCTCAAGGGTTTGAGGTACATTCCAAAGACATTCACGTTTTCATATTAAAGAAATCTCTATATGGACTCAAGCAAGCTCCAAGGGCTTGGTATGCCAGAATGGACAGCTATCTAACGAGACTTGGTTTCTCCAAGAGTCATGCAGATCCAAACCTTTATTATAAAGTCATGGACAATGCACCTGTAATTATACTACTATATGTTGACGATCTATTTATAATAGGTGAAGAGTCTCTCATCATTCAGTGCAAGAACAAACTAGCTTCTGAATTTGATATGAAATATCTAGGTCTCGTGCATTATTACTTGGGACTAGAAGTATGGAAAAAGCATGGTGAAGTATTTCTTGGACAAGGAAAGTATGCAATAAAGATCCTTCAGAAGTTTGGAATGATGGATTGTAAGTCCATGGACACTCCTATGAATGCGAATATAAGAAAAGTAAAAGATCCAGATTCTGATCCAATAGATCAATCTCTATATCGACAACTAATTGGGTCATTGATGTATTTGGTAAATACTCGACCAGACATTTGCTTTGTCRTGAATACACTAAGCCAGTTCCAAGTGGAATCGATACATGAGCATTGGATAACTGCGAAACATGTACTAAGATATATTTGTGGAACAATAAACTATGGCTTGAGATATACCGCATCCAACAATATACAACTTCATGGATTCACRGACTCAGATTGGGCAGGAAGTGCAGAAGACAGAAAGAGCACTTCAGGCATGTGTTTCAGCTTGGGTTCCACTATGATATCTTGGGGTAGCAGGAAACAGAAGTCTGTCGCACTCACAGCATGTGAAGCATGCACAGAAGCAATATGGCTAAGGAAGTTAATCTCTGATTTATTTGATCAGATTCCAGAATTGACCATAATACATTGTGATAATCAGAGTTTTATAAGATTATCATAACATCTCGTGTTTCATGAAAGGGAGAAACACAATGATATGAAATACTACTTTATTCGAGATAAAGTCCAGGAAGGAGAGGTAAAGCTCGATTATATCCCCACAGATGAGCAGACAGCAGACATCCTGGCAAAGCCTCTATCCAGAATAAAGTTTGCATATTTCCGAGAGAAGATGGGGATCGTGGAAATAACTCCCTTAGCAGAAAGGGAAGAAATAACTCTCCAGGTTGGGAGGGAAAACTGAAAATATTATTGAAGACATTTATTTTTGAGATTGAAAAATAGTCCAACTTGGATAGATTATTTCATGTTCGGAAAGTGGCTTGATATTTCTGACGGACAACGATTTCCTATTGTGGTTAACATGGGAAATGGTCCAGATTGTTGATGTATCATAGACAGCGACTTCCCATTGTGGTTAACATGGGGAGTGGTCTAGGTCAATCTCTCTTCTTGAGGGTTACTCAAGAAGACTGGCCCGCCTCATCGTACAGCGATTTCTCTGTGGTTAACATGAGGAATGGTTTGTTTTGGAGGTTGATACAAGAAAGTATTTTCTTCTTGTGGTTAACATATGAAATGGCCCGGACAGTCATTCCCTAGGGTTTATACATTCTCTCCAGGGTGCACTTTGATTAGTGTAGGAGGAATGGACCGGGGTGGGGAATGGTCCAGGCTCAGCAATCAGGAAAGGCTCAGCAATCAGGAACAGGCATTCCTTAAGGTTTATACATTCTCTCCATGGTGCACTTTGATTAGTGTGGGAAGAATGGCCCAGGGTGGGGAATGGTCCAGGTTCATAAGACAGGACAATTATTCTTCCTTGCTTGAGAAGAATAGTCCAGATATCTCATTGTTCTACTTTGAGGGTAGATATTCTTTCATATCTCACAGACGTGAGTGAAATATTGGCCCAGATGATTCAGTTTATCTTAACAATATTTTTCTGTGTAGGTTGGCATCAAATAATTGTTATGCAGACTGCCTGTCTCCAGTCAGTAGATATATACTACTGTGGTGGATTTGTTCCAATGTTTGTGACTATGTGTCATGGTTTGAGTAGTTGTGTACTACCATGGATAAACACAGGTGTGTTATATCAATTGATATTGTACCAGTTGTCATAGGAGATTATCCAGTTGGATAATAATGACGGTGCTCGTGATCTTCCAATTGAATGGTCTATGTGTGCTCAAGACCGTACCTCCCTAGCTAGGAGGGAGTGTTGATATTATGGTAGCTTTGGGAGGTATGAACCTCTATTGTGACCTATGACGAGATTAGAATGTTCTGAAAGGAAGCAAAGAAATGAAGGAAACCCTAGACAAGATGTAAGCTACAGAAATATAATTAATATGAATTAATTAGTACCCAGAAGGATAATTCAGCCCAGGCAAGCCTGCCATAATTACTATAAATACAGGGTGTTAGTCTCTCATTATTCACACTTCTCAGAATTGCAGAGAGTAGTTTCTACGCATTGCAGTCCAGCAATTTTGTGCGCAATTCCTGGGGAAGGTGTTGCGACGGTTTTTGGGTGGGACTATATGATCAACTTGGTTACTTCTTGCTTGGTGCATTAGCCTCTCTTAGCTATTGGATTGCTACCAGGATTCTTTTCTCTGTCAAGGTCAAGGTGCTCGGAGGGTGGCTTCGGCCTATGGTTGGGTGACAAGGGTATTGTCAATGGTAAAACGAGCACAATATTTCATATTCTAACATGGTGCTCCCTCTATCCACAACAGTGCGTGGTCATGTTCATTCCCCATATTCTGGAATTCATTCACAAAAAAGTAGTCCGATATTTTTTCGAAAAACATTTCATCATGGCATATCAATTGTCTCAAAGCATTTATTCTATGTCTATAGTAGTGAGTACATGTCACTAGGTCTTTTCTTATGAGGTAGTCAATGTCATTATTTTCCAGTGTATCGGTTTGTTTTTTATGTTTCCTGTTCCTATACAAGTCGGATACAGCAACCACCAATGGATCCCAGCAATGCTTTGCACTTGTAAATGTGATGAAAAATGTTGGTGGGCCCAATTGTCGGATCATTGCAAAAATAGTTTTCTTGTTTTGTTGCAAATAGTGAGGAGAAATGCGAATGTTTTTGAAATCTATGTATCCAATATCCGATTTCAGAATTTTTTCTACGCTTACTTTGTACTTGACATCCTTGGCCAACAACTTTCTTCCTTGTAACTGGTCTTTTCTTATTTGGACCCACATGCAAGAAAGAACTTGCTCTATTATTATGCGCATTGTTTTGAAAAACAAATTTGTTATGTGACAGGAGAAGTCACCGCTTGAATGTAGCAGCTCCCATTGAACTATTTTATGATAACTGAATCATTCTATAATTTCAGCAGCACGTGGATCTCCATAGAAGAGTGTTGGGAAGTTCATTTCCTCAATGAACCTGTCCTTGAATATCCCAAGTGGACGTTGCCCCTCAGCAGGTGCAATTTCGACAATATTGTCTTGCAAGTCACGAATTCACAGTGAATTGGTGAATCCATGCACCAATGTCTCAGTAGGTGTTTCATTCTTTGATTCATCACTTGTATCAAATTCACTCGCATTTTCGAGAGTCTCTGCAGAGTTGTCATCCTCTTCTCCAAGAATATTGTTCCAGTTCTCATTTATACAAATGTTTTGTGCTTTGTATGGAGATCTGGAACATAATTCCTTTAACGCTTTCATAACAGCATGCACACACACTTTGCCTGTCTGATATGCATTTTTGTATTGCAAGCGTCTTTTGAGAGCCACAACAATTGTCAATGTATCGCTAATGAATTGTGGCAAGGATTTTTGCACAACATCTAGTTGAACAAGCACATTAATAATTGATCATGTTAAGCCCATCTGGGGTCATTTATAGCCCCAGGGCCTGATTTGTGCAAATGCAATTCGCAGAGACACAAGTCTCTCATCAAGTTCTGTAAGTGCACTTACATATGGTAGTGGTGTATTCCATCTTATTTGGTCAGGGGTTGCAAATTGTGGTAGTTTTCCATTTTCAAGCGACCGTTTGCATGGAAGACAAATTTTGCCACTGGAAAATGTTTTATCATGTTTTGTCAAGCGGAGGTATTCTGCTTCCAAACCAGGCGTGAAAGACTTATTGTTTTTTTTGAAATTCAATTGATTGCAAACTGCACATGCAATGGAAGGAGTGTCTTTGATTTGTTTTATTTAGCTATGTCTTGCATCTTTCTTTCATAGGTAAGCATGGGTAGAAAGTGTTTGTTGGTTTTCATTGGAAGCAGTGCACGGTGTTGCTTCTAGCCCACGAAATGTGTTTTTTTCCTCTGGGATAGTTGCATGACCATTATGGGATATGCGACTGTACCTATCTATGTTGTGTTGTGCACGAGCAAATTTTTTTTAGATTGTGATATGTTAGTTTTTCTATAAAAGGAAGCATAGAAATGTATTTTTTTCCTCTCGCGCATGACCTTTTTCAAGTTGCAGTGACTTAGTGTACATTTTTTGTTCAAGGGCAGGATGACCTGATGGCAGCTAGGATGAATTTCACTGTAATTAAATAGCATGTGACACTTATGCACATTCGATGTGGTTTGGCTGGCATTGACACTGGACACCGGAACGCCAGTAGTTCCTATACCACCAATGTTTTTCTCTCTCTTACATATGAACTTTTTCAAGTTGTGGTAACTTAGTCTACGTTTTATTGTTTAAGCCCTGTATGGCCTCATCACAACTGGGATGAATTCCACGCATGATTTTTTTCAAGTTGTGATAACTTAGTCTACTTTTTTTGTTTAAGCCTTGTATGGCCTCATCACAACTGGGAGGAATTTCACGCATGATTTTTTTCAAGTTGTGATAACTCTACATTTTTTGTTTAAGCCCTGTATGGCCTTATCGCAACTGGGAAGAGTTTCATTCTCATTAAACAACATGTCATGCGTATGAAGATTCGAGGCGGTTTAGGTGGCATGGACATTGAACCCTGAACCAGTGATATGTCCAAGCAAAGGTTGATAATGGATATGTGTTGTATTTGTTTTCAACGAGAGGATGTCAATTGTTCGATCGTAATTCAAATCAATAGACCAGGAATGGATAGTTCCATCTAGCAGGGCCGACCAGACCTAGATATTTACTTTGAATATGATAGATAGCCATTGCAAACAGAATTTGCAACCTTCCATGTTTCCTTTTTCATATGGAAGCGCCATGTTTACAAGGTATTCCTGCCAACTTGCAATTGTCGGCACATTTTCTAGGAGATATGGTGAAAGGTGTTGATGCAAGAAGCTAAAAGCCTGTTGGTTGCCGCCTATAATTGCATTGAAAAAGGACTGTACAGTGTAAAGCCGCAGCGACTGCACATCGAACTTTGTTTCTTCCAAACAACAAATTCCATTGAACAGACTATCTCCACAGTTAGATACAACAATTGTTTCTAGCTGGAAACCATGGCAGTCTGTGCAATGCACAATCCATTTCCACTGTGATTCAAGGTCTTTGAAAACAAGGGACAAGTAAATATGAGGTCCCCCAATATTGCATATGGACATTTTTTTGTACAATAGTGGTTCATAATTACCACTGACAGCATTGGCATCATGGAACAAGATGCAATATGGATTGTTAGATGTAGTTTTGTTGAATAGTAGATATCTTGTCTTTCTTGTCAATGACCATATTCCAAATGATATATTGAGCCAATTAGACAGCCACCATATAAAAAATGTATCTTCCCAAAGCCCCCTCTCATGTGTAGGCATAATTGGAGATGCAGACAACCGCATCTTTGAAAAATACAAAGCGACATCATGTATTCCATGCAACTACCAAAGAAAATCAGATTCCGGTTCGTATTCATATGACTCCAATGCCTCCACGTCACCATTTTTTAAACAGCCCAAGAAATAATCTATCAATCCATTCTGCAGGTCGGTCGAGGAATAATGAAAATGCAGTAGAACCTGAAATGCATCGAAAAGGCAATCCCCTACAGTATACAATAATGCATCCAATCTAAAAATCCCATTGCTATGCAACACCTCATCAATGATGTCATGTATAATGGAGTTTGCATCTATTTCATACGAGTCAACATCTATTACTTGTTTCATATTTTGAACTGTTATTTTGAAGTTGTTTCTTAACTACTTTCAGTTTGTATGAAAGCAGAGAGAAGGGGAAAAAAAGAATAAAACGAAAACAAAACAAAAAACAAGAAAAAAAGTAAAAATAGAAAACCACAAGAGAGGATCTGTGTACGAATCCCAGTATGTATCCTTCAACCTTCTTCTTGTCAAATTCAATTCCCCCTAGTCGCCACAGCAGATGACAAGAAAACAAACCTACACTGAAAAGTGAACCAAACAGAAGAAACAACGCAAATAAGCAAGACTATAAATTTGTTGAGCACAAAGACCAATTTGAACCTATTCATGGTGTGCATCCTACAAGCTTCTCAGAAGCAGAAAAATTTCCGCAAAATAGAAAGGACAAGACAAAGGCAACCGGTGGACGCAGGTTTTTGACCCAGAGAATAAAAGCATTTCCTGCTTCTACACCTCCGTGGATGGTTCTCCTTGTGACAGCTCCGGATTCATTTTCTAAACCCCTTTGCATTGCAAATTTCGAAATAGCTATGGCACAATATGCAGGATGTGGCAGTTGGCATATGAAGACACATGGTTTCCAAGAACAGAAAATAAGAGCACACAGAAAGATGTCTTGCAACATAATTTCGAGGTAGGGACTCCTGCCATTGAAAAAGATTGTCTGGAAGGTGCAAAACACCAAGTAGAAAAAAAAGGAACACCAATGAAATGATGGCACGAAAACTCACCCATCAACGAGGGATGAAAAGAGCTCAACCACAAAACTTGCAAACAGCAACAACAAGCCCAACAGCTGCCAAGTTGAAGAACAACAAACCAGTGAACAAGCAACTACAACTATAGAACCTCAACTTTGCAAAGTTGAATCAAACAAGAACAAGAAGCACGGAACGAACCAACGAACAAGCATCAACCATTGAACCAGTGATGCCAGCGGGGAACACTTTTGCACAATTTCACTTTAAACAACACCATCAAAAAATATGGAAGGAAACTGTACAATAAACAACAATTTTGCACAATTTCACTGTAAACAACACCATCAAAAAATATGGAACGAAACTGTACAATAAACATTTAAGGTTGTGAGACCTGTTAGGTAAACACCTAAGACTGTCAGAGTCGTCGAACAGCATCGTCCTGTGCAAACATTTAAGAAAGCCTGCAGCGTGGCAGGCCTATTTACGTACGCAACAGTGACAAAGACTCTCGAAGCACGCAAGAATAAAGAAAAAAACCACACATAGTAATATGCTACAGAATGTATTCGAATGACAAAGTTTGGATATGGTAGCATATCAATTAACTAGCAGAAAATGCTAAGACAAACATTCGAACTAATGCTATCATTAATCCACCTTCAAGCAATACATAGGAAAAATATATGATTCAAAAAGACTGTATACGATCAAAAAGTTTGGATNAAACATTCGAACTAATGCTAGCATTAATCCACCTTCAAGCAATACATAGGAAAAATATATGATTCAAAAAGACTGTATACGATCAAAAAGTTTGGATATGTTACTATATAAAACATTGGGAATAGGGAAGTCGGCAATAAGACCTCCAATCTGTTATCCAATCATATCATTACATATATGGTACTTTTTATTATATAAAAATCAATGTTTTTAGTTCCCTAGCTCCAACAATAGATATTATGCAAATATTTGTGGTCAAAGGACAAACTAATATGAAGTCAACGAATTATCGATTGCCATAGTCCCTCTATGCCTATGACAAGGACTAATAAGAGTCATTTCTAGCACTTGTATCAAAGATATTATTATACCTCCAAGAGGCATGGTATACAGTAGTGAGTTTACGTTGACTGTACATTAGTTTGAGCATTGACTAAAAATTTCTCATGACATTTTAAAGTTAAACGTTAGCAAGTCGAAATTTTTATTTTATTATTATTTTAAAATAGATTTATCTCATATATCATTGATGGATTGATTCAAGGTTTTATTGCCGAGGGGTCAACGTTGTACTTATTGTTTTCCATGGAGGCGACGTTGTACTCATTGTTTTACTTTGAGGGCGGAGCTTCTTGTCGACTGAGATGATAGGTGAGAGTCGGTGCCAGGTGGTAATATGGTAGCAATCATCATAAGACTGAGGATGACTTGATTAAAAATGAATAGACACAATGGGTCTGGGCGTGACATGGCATTAAATTCTTCCCCCGTGATACTACTAGTGGGCGAGAAAAAAATGTAAAAAAGAATATCTAAGTTGTCAAATTTAACCAAATGTTTATCAGCCAAGTGGATGGAAAATTTGGGTGAGGTTTCCTAGATGACGTACCAGCATCTTGAGATGTGGATTGATTCTCATCACCCCCTCGAAAATTCCATAAACAATTTGAAATTTTGCCTTCTCTGAATTTGTTAAATCGCCAGATTTTGACAAATATTGTGTTTCCTGGATTTTTTGCTACCTAGATTTGAACAAATATTTTTGCAGACCCTCTATATACTGTGTCGGCATCCTTCGTGTCAAAATTCTATCTGCATCTGACAGAAATTAAATGCATAGCCATTACAGGTATAAAGACAGATTAGTTTTGTTGCAAGGCCCATTGGATGTCTGGGCAACTCCTCCTGCCACATCTTTTACTTAGCGTTTAACCTCCATATCCGGTTCAACGTTCTTTACAATATGAGGTTTTGAAAGTTGCTTATTACCACATGTGTGCTACTTCTTGTGTCGGTTGGGGGGTTCTTGCAAGCCCATCGTGATAAATAGGGAGAGAGGACCAAATTATTAATTTTATTTTTGATTTGCAAGTTAGAGTTTGGTCCATCTAAATGGGGTTGCAATATATAACCACTTCAAACAAGTTATGATTTGGATGGATTTTTTATGGTTTGTTTTTTTTTATTTTTGTTTAAAATTTGGTTGAAGTTTTCCAAAAATGATTGAAATTGTAAATATTAATTGTTAATATCGCACAATCCAAATGTAATATAAGGTTTTTATGGTGTTGAATTCATTTATGTATTAAAAAATGCAAGTTTAATAATGAAAAATTGCAATTTGATCAAAAATTATATAGACAAATTTTGGTGATGATTTTATATAGACAAATTTTGGTGATTGTCTAAAAAATCCAAATCTTGTAATGTTTAGACTTCTCCCTTCACAAACATTACAATGAGATAATTATATTTAAATAATCTTTATTGCAAGAAGAGATGAATGGGTGGACTCTAATTTATTAATTTTATTTTTTTCACTTCTTTAAAAAAGTAATTGTGTATAATTGTTTGTGTTTTCCTTGGGTTGGCATAGTTATTAATCTCATAAATAGAATTAAGGTTATTTTATTTATTTTTAAATCTAGAGTAATCGGTATTTAGTCAGGATTACCAAGAGCATGCAAACCAACCCCTAGTAGATAACTTATGACTTAGCAAGGGGGAAAGACACCTGAAAACACACCCGCAAGAGAGTCCCACTCCTAGGGGTGTCTACCCTTCTAGCCTTATCACAAGGGGCAAGAGTCTCATTGGGGATTTGAACTCAAGTCCAAAGAGTGCAAGACCTACCTCCAACCATCTCATCAATATATAGAATTAAAGTTAAATATTATTAAAAAGCACATGATCCCATTGAAGGTAGTCTTAGTGATGACCATAAGAGATATTGGATTTCCAAAAAATACCATTTAGGGTGAAACCACCTTTTGGTTTTGGATTAAGACCTAACACTACTTCTAATTAACTAATTTTCATTAATCTAGAACTGTTTGCCCAGACTTCAGAAAGGAAACCTGCCCATGTGAGGATGTCTATGAGTTTGCTCACGACATCATCGAATGTTGGTTTCATCCTTCCCGATATCAGACCCAACCATGAAAAGAGGGGTGGAGTTGTAAACGCGGTTTGTATTTTTGCTCGTATTTCGTAGCCACTTTTCCTATTGTCAGGGTTTTATCTATATGGGCCTATTATCTATCTATCTCGGCATCTTTCAATGAGTCTTATGTATCCTTGCCATTGAAGTTATAAAGGTTCTCGTATGGGCTTTCATGAGCTGGAAACCAATATTTAAATCATGCAATGAATTGATTCTTGAGAATCTCAAATGTTGTTGTGATGGAGGCATTGTCATATTATGCAGTATTCTTTGGAAAAACAAAGTTAGAATTTGTTTCCATTTTTTTGAAAAATCAAATTTAGAATTTGTTTTGACGATCTTTAATTTAGGACAAGGTTGAGTTGCAAAGTCAATCTTTTATTTAAACATCTAAAAAAGTTTCATGTAAGCAATAATTTATTATTCATTTTAAAGCAAAGTTCATTTTATAAAATACAATTTAATTTATTATTCATTACATAATCAGAGAACAACTCTGGCATCACAAGCATTAAAAAATTGGGAGCTCTCCTCAACCAAGGACCTCCTTTCAAAATGACTCAAAATTACATATATATACTCAAAATATTTTGCCACTACAACAGAGGCGTGTTTGAGCTTCTCGTCTATACGTTGTTTCTTCTCGGTCAGACTGTGCATGTATCCCTCTATCAGACACGAGCTCAGATCGGCATGGGCTTGCAAAAAAAATCATCCACAGGGGTACCTTGGGCTGATAGCTATGTTTTCCAGGGTCGGCTCCTCCATACTTCTAATTACTGAGTGAGTCGAGGTTTCAACCACCCGACCTGCCTTCCATTAACTGTTTTTCCTCGGGGACTCAACGAGACTTAAACCTCAGGGGGTAGCCATGTGCTGCTCTAGGATAGGACACCATATAAACATGTGATTGCGGGGCTGCTCAAAATTGGTTTGGGTTCAGACCGCTTTTGAGCCCGCAATCCACCACCTTTCACCACATAGCACTTTTGCCTTACCATAGTTTCAATTGCGGGACCACTCAAGAAAATTATCACCTGAGCATGTTGTGTCCCCGCAATGGACTGTGGTCGTAGATCTAGTCCCGAGCTGAGATTTGGGGCGCACATGCTAGATTTGGTGCCGCCACCAAGCTTAACCGCCCGCCATCTTTAGAAACCACCAAACTGTGCCCTAGGGGGGGCGTTATTTTTGACATTGAACAATAATACCTCCTGGAGGATGATCCGACATGGAACTCCTGGTGTCACCATGCTTACGTGTCATTGTCGAATAGGTGTCAGGTGTCACGACCGACGAGTGCACCAGATGTCCATATTGATGACTGCCACGCCCTCTTAAATCGACGGTTGATATCTCCTTCGGGTCTCCGGGCTCCGGGAGAATCAAAACTCAAACCTTGCTTACCTTCTGTGCTTTTACCCGGAGCTATGGATCTGGTGACACTTGGCTCTCTCCAATATCAACGGTTCATGCTTATTTCGGGGCTTTGAGACTTCGGGCCTTCGGGAGGCACTACCGCTAAGATCAACGACTCACTGTTGATTTTGAGATCAATGGTCCATGATTGCTTCGGGAGTTCGGGCTTCGGCTCTTCGACATTTTTACACACTTCTCACTTCAAAACTCCCGAAGCTTATTTCCCCAAACATTAGGACCAACTGCCACCTGTCCACTTTAAGATTGACGGCTCGCATTCACTTCGGGCCTTGGGACTTCGGACCTTTTTCTCTGGCGCTATACTTCACGCAATTTTAGACTCCCGAAAGCCTGTGGGTCGTTAATCCAATCTTCACTGGGGATCTCCATTGTTCAAAACTGAGCCTGCATGCTTGAAAGATTAAAACTGCCTGCTACTTGCACCTCAAGCCCGAAATGGACTGGTATGAAAGCAACGCTTTGACACTTCCTATGAAGAGCATGAACTCGGACGACCTCCTGCCTCTTGAAAACTATATGTGATAACATTTGGCTCTACAGGGGATGGCATGCTCCCTGCAAGCTGCCAATGCGTAGTTCCAGTGCCTTAGCTGTTGGGATATGGAATCATGCTCAAAAAACATCATGTTGATAAATAAAAGACAACAAGCACATTATCCTCAAAACGAAAACAAAACACATGGGCTCCAGGAGGAGCTTATTTATGTACATTCCTGGACTAACCAATTTTTACAAAGCTCTAGGTGAAAGCAAACTTTCACAATAACCATTCAAGCAACTTCCTAGCTGCAAACTTGTTTACTTTGTCACTGCTCAAATAAAAACAATGTAACTGTGACAACAAAATGATTATGTTTTTCATCTCTCCTCCCAGTGTTGAAGTCGGGATAAATTTGAGCGGCTCCAAGACATGAAGGAAATGCAACTCCATGTACTCCCTTACAGGTTCATAGAGAAAATGACAAACCCACTAGGCTGGTGACAGAAAACATGCTCTGTCTTACAGTTGCTCACACATGGTTGAATGTCTCTGGCAAGCACGGGTGAGTGAACGGCTGATGCAGGCTGACTGATACTAGGTGATGGTTGCTCATTTGCAGGCTCTGGGCAGGATATGAACTGCACATTTGGTTCTCCCTCTTCTTCTTCATGACTCTCCCAAGGATCAGAATCATAATCATCATAAACATGAAACATGGGAAAGCTCTGCCCTATGTCTTATGTAGGCACAGAATGGTGGATTTCCACACAATGTTTTTCCTCAATGTATAAAGGAAAAGGTTCCATGGTATTCTCTTGGAAATCCTAATCTGAAACATATGATTCCATGTGTATATCCATAGGATCATGAATCGTGTGACAGAATCCTGGCTACTTTAAAATACTAGGCCGCTCCTCTGTAAATGCCTCTCTGCTTGCAAATAAAAAACCTCCCTGCTCCTTCGAAAACAACTCTCGATCATCAACATCTGCAATCTCTTTTCCTTGTTGTTGTTCCAGCTCTGATTCATAATCACTATCTTCTTTCTCAGAATTTGAAACATGATGACAGTCTTATTTCTTAGGGACATGCAATTTTTCAAGATATGCTTGCATATGAACACCCTTGCTAGCCCTGATGTTCTCTTCGAATTCTTCAACATCTTCAAACAGATTTCTTAACGATGAATATTTCCTCTCTCTCAGGAGAAGGACCAACTCTAGATGTTGAGCCATGACATAGTACACCATGGCAATAGTCTTTGTGGGTCTGATCTTTGTAGGCATACTATGATAAACATTGCAAAACCTCTTGTTGAAGACAACCAAGGCTTCCTCTTCCCCTCTCCTCAAGGCATTAAACTCAAACCAGTATTGATCAAGGGACTTGTTCTCACACCAACACTTTAAAAATGTGTGGCATAGCTCAGTCCAGGAGCCAATAGAACTAGCTTCCAGACCTCTAAACCACACAACAACATCTCCAGACAGGGATTGTGGGAATAGCCTCATGGAAACATCATCATGAACAATCTCAAACTGATCAACAAAGCTCTCAAAGGCCTCCAAATTCCTCTCAGTTGTAATATGATCCTCTCTAGAAAACCGAGGAAGATACTTAAAGGAATAACGAGGATAAGGATGAAGGTCATGTGGAAGCCTTAAAGGTTTAAACGACTTATTTCTGATTTTAATTTGAAAATAAGTGGGTTGATCATGAGGATTAACGAGTTGATGGCAAGGCTCAGCAGGAATAATGAAGGGTAACAAGATTTGAGAAGACTGTGAATTATTTTCAACCTCCTCAGGGCTACAAGAGTGATCAATTTCAAGAGGAGATGCATTACAGATCTCACTTTTATGAATAGGCAGAGGTGAAGACATGAGATCAATTTCTACAACACAAGAAGAGGGCATGTTTTCTTCTTCCAAGGATGGATAAATAAAGGAAGGCCTATTATCATCTGAATAGACAAAGAAGAGGATAATCCTCTTTATATGTGAAGGGAAAGAGAGAAATGAGCTAATAAACAAGAACATGATTTCATGAATAAAGCTCATAAACTGATACATGGTCTTCCCCTTCGATATGGTCATCTTTCTGTCAACAGGATCCTCCCTAGTGGAGTCGTCAGGTACAAGTTGCAATCTTCAATGGTTTTGATTTCTGATGCACCTTCAGAATCATAAGCTCGTTGTCATTCTTACCCAGGGAAATGTCTTAAATTCGTTCCCTAGAAACGACGCCACGAATGTTAGCACTGAGAGTCACCCTCAGATTGCGGGAGGATAAGCCCACTACCCATCAGAATTTTTGGTGGATGTTGGTTTTATATGAGTGGATTTCAATGGACAAAACTCAATATATGAATGATGTTCAACACAGAACTGGACAAGAAATGCACAGGGAAGTGAGGGCCACAACTAACTTCAGTCATTAAAATTGAGTTAAAGCGAGAGAAGAGGGAAGACTTAGTGAGAGAAGTGAATGAGACCACTATGGGCATCTGGCCTTCCAGCAGCTCGAAGATGAAAAAATCAAACTCAAGAGCAGTCCCGAGTTCGTGCTTTCGACACCAAAATGTGTTGCAAGCAACACAGTCACAACAAGATGATGATCAAACCTCCATCATCCTGCAACTGTGACAACTCGACTGGATCCTCCATGCCCGAGTCATCCAGTGTGAGAGGGAAAATACAACACATGGAAATGAATGAAATTGATCACGACACCGCCATGATCAAACCTACATCATAATAGCATAATGATCCTCAGATGGATCCTCCATACCTGAGTGTTTCAAACAGCATTTATAGACAAAATGAAAAGAAACAGGAAACCGACTTCTATTAACATGAAAGTCTCAAATCGATTACATAACTAGAGAACATCTCTAGCATTACAAGCATTACAAAATTGGGAGCTCTGCTCAACCAAGGACCTCCTTTCAAAATGACTTAAAACTACATATATATACTCAAAATATTCTTCCACTACAGGAGAGGCGTGCTCGAGCTTCTTGTCCATACGATGTGTCTTCTCAGTCATACTGTGCATGTATCCCTCTGTCAGACACGAGCTCATATTGGCATGGACCTGTAGAAAAATTCGTCCATAGGGGTACCTCGGGCTGACAGCTTTGTTTCCCATAGTCGGCTCCTCCATACTTCTAATTACTAAGTGAGTCGAGGTTTTAACCACCCGACCTGCCTTCCATTAATTGCTTTTCCTCGGGGACTCAACGAGACTTAAACCTTAGGGGGCAGCCTCGTGCTACTCTAGGATAGGACGCCTTATAAACATGTGATTGCGAAGCTTCTCAAAAGTGGTTTGGGTTCAAACCGCTTTTGGGACTGCAATCCACCACCTTTCGCCACATAGCACTTTTGCCTTACCATGGTTTCAATTGCAGGACCGCTCAAGAAAATTATTGCCAGAGCATGTTGTGCCCCCGCAATGGATTGTGGCCATAGATCTAGTCCCGAGCTGAGATTTTGGGTGCACCTACTAGATTTAGCGACACCGCCAAGCCTAACCGCCCGCCATCTTTAAAAACCTCCAAATTGTACCCTTGGGGGGACGTTATTTTTTACCTTGAACAATAATACCTCCAGGAGGATGATCCGACATCGAAATTCTGGTGTCACCATGCTGACGTGTCATTGTCGAATAGGTTCCAGGTGTCACGACCGACGAGTGCGCCAGATGTCCATACTGATGACTGCCATGCCCTCTTAAATCAATGGCTGAGATCTCCTTCGGGTCTTCGGGCTCCGGGAGAATCAAAACTCAAACCTTGCTTACCTTATGTGATTTTACTTGGAGCTATGGATCTGACGACACATGGCTCTCTCCAAGATCAAGGGCTCATGCTTATTTCGGGGCTTCGAGACTTCGGGCCTTCGGGAGGCACTGCCGCTAAGATCAACGACTCCCTGTTGATTTTGAGATCAATGGTCCATGATTTCTTCGGGAGTTCGGGCTTTGGCTCTTCGGAATTTTTACACACTTCCCACTTCAAAACTCGCAAAGTTTATTTCCTCGAACACTGGGACCAACTGCCACCTGTCCACTTTAAGATCGACAACTCACGTTTGCTTCAAGCCTTGGGACTTCGTACCTTTTGCTCTAGTGCTATACTTCGTGCAATTTTGGACTCTTGAAATCCCGTGAGCCACTAATCCAATATTCATAGGGGATCTCCATCATTGAAAACTGAGCCCGCCTGCTTGAAAGATTAAAATTGTTTGTTGCTTGCGCCTCAAGCCCGAAATGGACTGGTATGAAAGAAACGCTTTGACGCTTCATGTGCAAACCATGAACTTGGACAACCTGCCGCCTCTTGACAAATATATGTGATAACATAACCAATCTCATTGATTGAGCAGGGTTTGTCCGGCCCTGCGCTGTTATGGGATCATTCTTGCCAAAGTTTGAGTTGAGTTGATGGGGGTGCACGAGAATGGAACAGTTATGGAACAGGGCCATCGTGTTTCCGAAGATGAAGTCGTAGGTGCCCTCTATTCTGCATTTTTTGTAGAATTGGCAGAGCATGTCCTAGTGGATCTCGAAAACGCAGTTGTAGAAGGCTAAAAAATCGTAGTCTACTCTCATGGATACGGCTTGATGAGTATGGGGCCCTAGGAATGTGTTTCGGAATGTTATTCCATAGGATATGAAGTCGTCCTTGTTCACTCCTACACAAAAATGCATGAACCCCTCTCTAGTTCTAGAGCGTTCGAAGAATTACACAAAATGTGTTAATGTGGGAAAAACAAAATACGAGACTTACCGACAGTGGAAACGTCGTAAATTGTAATCGGGTCGGGCAGAGACGGCACATATGGAGAACTAGTGATCACCGTTGTATCCATTTTGGCGCCCACAAACATGAGATTCTTTTTACTGCGGGGGATTCGAACTTTTTCCTCTTAAATCCCAGTTGTGCCCATTTTACATATTAAAAACCCATCCATGCTCTGATTGACTCTATTGCATATGAATTGGATTTGTTCTCGCGCCAGGTCTGGTGCTCTAATGAGGAAATCCAACTATACTCAAGAACCTTGATCCCAGGTGTTAAATCGAAACCTCGTTGGAGCCATGTTATGCTATTTGACAATACATCTAAATCACATGCTTCTTGGGTGCACCTTCCTAGGCATGCAACCACTGAAAGTTTGTGCCATGTAATAACAAGTGTAACTAAACGTTGGTGTGACGTGCAATATTGTGTTATGCTTTCCAGAAATACATCTAAATCACATGCTTCCTATGTGAACCATCTGAGGCATGCAACTACTAAAATCTGGTGTTATCCATGTAATAACAAGTGTAACAACTAAACGTTGGTGTGCCATGCAATATTATGTTAATTTAATATTTTCAATTAATTTTTAAAAACGTAACTGGATAATAACCTTAATTAAAAACATCATATGTGTACACGAGATTTTTGTTTCCATGATCTGTTAATAGATGTGATTCATGATTTAGGGTGAGGTTGAAGGTCACCATAGGGTTTTCAAGTGCCTCGTTTTGACGTATTATTTGCATTCGCACTCCAAAAACCCTCAATCTCTTATCTTTTTCGATGCAGTGTATTCTGACATCTCGCAAACGGGTCATGTTCCATTTCATCTTACAGGAGTTAATTATCGTTGTTTTAAGAATGTTAAGATACATATAGGTGTAAGAATGCATAAAATACATATGGGTGTAGGAGAAAAATTATTTACAATTTTTTTTTTTAGTAAATGAGTGTAGGAATCTATATTACCGGTAAGTATTATGATACAAAATTGGGGATCCCGGTCTGCCTATAAGGAAACTAGACCAAGGGGTCCCAACTGCTCAAGTTGACAGTTGTGGTGGATGGTATTGGTCTGCCACCAAGGGAAACCAGACCAGACCTTCCATACCCAGTTTGAAAAGACACATACATGAAGAAAAAAAAACTAAAACATCCCCCTAAACTAGAGTTTGTAATAGGTCTAAGATAACGTACCACTTCTTGGCATAACTACCATTAGAATAAAAAATCATAAATCTGAAACTATGAGGTGTTTCAGAACCTGGGAGTGCTCCTTCCCACCATCCGCCTGGCTCTTGTTATCTTCCTTCGGGGAGACCGTGCGAGTCTTCCTGATTTGGGTTGGTGCACCTTATCCATCAAGAGGCATGATGTCCATATGATGAACATAGTGTAGATAAAGGTGAAACCGAGGCACCAATCATTCTAGCTTGCATTTTTGGTCCTTCTCTACCTCTACTAATAGTCTGATAATAGTTTCCAGACTGTTGAGGCGATGCAGGATATCGTCCAGCATTGTCTTGTTTTCCCTGTTATCCTCCTGTCTGGCTTCCTCCTTCTCTGAATTCACTTTCTTGATCAGCATCTTGGTTAGCCAGGCCATCTCTATCATTTTGTGGTAGAGGGTTCCCTAGGTCGTGTGGCCCCTGGATCAGTTACCTAGTCTGCTTCTTGCACCATGTCATCCCACTCTTTACCCTTGCGCTTGTCCTTTAATTCCTTTTCCCATTGGGTGATGGTCGCCTTCCCCTTTAACGCAAGTAGAGTATGGAAGGTGCCCTTCGCATATTTTGTTGCCTGCTCCATTATTGTTAACCGACATGAACTGTCTGGGACTTCCTTCCCAAGGGGGTTCCTCTTCCTGTGTGCATGCTTCAGTCGCACCATCCCACTTTGCCTATTGCAGCTCCTGCTCTGGCTACTCGGCATGTACCTCACTTCACAGGTATCCTTACTTTTCCTGCCCTTGAAACCGCAATAACCCTTATTGTTGTGCTCCTTATGTTTGCGTCTATTCCTGTTGTCCCTCTTCTTATGGGATTTGCCCCACTACGAGCCTATACTTCCAACCATGGTTTGCCCAAGGTGGTGAGCGCTTCCATCAATTTTTTCTATTAAAGCTCATTTGATCATGATGGTTCGACCTTTATCCCTGTACGTTCCACTGCCCTTGCTCGCTTGTGATCCGATTGTGCTTCTCCTCGTACCTTTCTGGGGGCTCGTGGATTGTTCCTAGTTATCACCAACCCCTCATGCCTTAATTCATTCATTGCATTCAACTTGTTTCCTGTCCATTCACCCGTACTTTCCCCGCAAATCTTACTAACATATCGTCCTTGCTTTCAGTCGCCCACCTGCTGCTTATTGTGATCTTGCACGATAATTGGTGGCCAAGTGTTAGGCAATCATAGTCTGCCTGAGTCCCATGTACCTTTGGAGAGGCCTTCTGTTGTCCTCCTCGATGTGACTTTCCATGCTTAAGCTTCCATAATGATATTTTTCCGCCATATGGTTGCAGTCTGTCCTGAGTTGCCCGCTCAGATGTTGATCTAGGCATCGTCTAGTTCTGGGCCTTCCTTGTCGACCCCCTCGTTGGCGAGTCTATCCACTAGATCATTCGTTGACCTGTGCACCCACCGCAACTCCATTGTTTTCAATGTACTCAAATTCTCTTGGATTTTATGTAGGGAGTGTGCAAGACGCCAGTGTTGTTGAACCTTGCCCACTCTGGTGCCATTTTGGAGTTTTTTCGCAATGTTGATAACCAGGATGGAGTCACCTTCCACGATGGTGTTTGTCATCCTTTTTCGACTTAGGATTTCAAGGCCAAGCTCTAGGGCTCCAAATTCCACTGCGTTGTTGGTTGTGTTTCCTATGCTCTCAGCATACAGTCGGATGATATTTCCACCACTGTCTCTGATCACTCCACCTGCCCCTGCCACTCCCAGATTTCCTTTTGTCGCCCCGTCAAAATTCAGTTTGAGGAACCCTGATGGAGGGGGAGTCCAGTTGCGGGCTCCTATCTGGAGTTGCGGAACATGCCCCATAGGTATGTTTTTTCTCCATTCTTTTATATGGAAAAATTCTAGGATGCGGAAGTCTTGGTCTGAAAGTTGAAATTTCTCCTTATTGTAGTTGCGGCTCTGCATCGTTTATCTTATTTGAGATACTATTGCATCCTTTATCCTTTTTGTCGGTAGGTTGTCATTCTTGAATATGCGTCATTTCCTTTCTTTCCAGATTTCCCAGATGATCATCCCCGACGCTAGATTCCAAAAAAGATTCACCATTTCATTTCCATTGTAACTTTCATTCCAGTTTTTTATGGTTGCGCTGATGTTCCCCCGGACCCTATTGTATTGGAGATAGATGCATGCCTTCCAATCCAAAATTTTGGTTGTGTAACTTCATTCATCGAGGAGGTGATTAGTTGTTTCCTCCTAGACTTGACAGATATGGAAACAAGAGGGGCCTATGAAACCCCTTTTCATGAGGTTCTCCCAGGTTAGAATTCAGTTGTGTAGTACTAGCCATTCAAACATTTTGATTTTTGGCCATTGGGGAATTTTGCAGATCTTTTCCCACTATTGCTCTGGATTTTCTTGGTCCTGCCCCACGATGTAATACCATACTTATTTTAAGTTGAATTCACCCCCATTTTTCCTGCCCCACCTCAATTGATCATCTTCTTCCAAGACCCTAATTTTCGTTTTCCCCAATTCCTCCTCCACCTCTTTCGTTATTGTTTCAATCTGGGCTCTATTTTGTGGATTAATCTTGTCCCAGATCCTCCATCTGGCGTTTCCATCCCTTTGCTTCCAGTATTGATGGATTTTTGTTTTTCCCTGCCCACTCATTTCTTGTTGAAGCTCCTCCCTTTCCTGAGTTTCCATTATGGGTTCCTATTTCCATGTGTCCTCCTAGAACCTTGTTGTTCTACCATTTCTGACTTCCTAGAAGCTATGATTCTAGATCCATTTCTTATTTCACCAAGCGATATTCCAGATGGTTGATCCCTCCCTTGTGCCCATGAACCGAATTCGCTCTTGGTCGTTGATGTTCAGGGCATACTTGGCCTTCCAGAGGTTCACCCATGACACCAATTTGTCTTTTACCCATCTCCACCAGAGCTTTTCCCCATAGGCCTCATTGGTTACATGTGGGTCTTGTAACCCCAGGCCGCCTTTGCTTTTTGGTCTACATACCTTGTCCCAGGCCACCGGGGCCCATTTCTTTTTGTTTTTTGCGCCTCACCATAGGAAATCTCTTTGGATGGATCTTATTTTTTGTAGTATTCCTTTGGGGGCTGGAAACACTGACATCGTAAACGTCGTAATTTCTTGTAGAACTATTTTGGTGAGGATAAGCCTTATGGCCAGGTTTAGAGCTTTGTATGTCCAATTTTTTACCCTCTCCTGCAGTTTGTTGATAACTCCTTCCCACGTAGCATTTTTGCAAGCTCTTTCCATCAGGGGGATACCAAAGTATTTCATTGGGAGCGTTTTACATTCAACCCCAGAATGTTAGCCAAGTTTCTTTGAATTACCGAAGTAGTGTTGAAAAATATATCATGGACTTTGAGTGATTGATTTCCGCCCCCGAGGCTTCCCTGAAATCTTATATGATTTTTTTATAAGCCTTCACTTTCTTTACCGTGGGTGTGCCATGGAGCAGGGTATCATCAACGAACTATTGGTGTGTGGAGGTTGGACAATTTTCAAACAGTTTGAGGCATTTTATTTCACCAGCTGCAGTTGCGCTTTTTATGATTTTGCTTAGCCCTTCCATAATTAGAATGAACAAGAAGGGGGATAACGGATCCCCTTGTCTAATGCCTCTAGATGGAAAAAAAGGTTTGCTTGGGGCTCCATTTATTAACAGCAAGAAACTTGTCGTTGAGACTAGAGTGACAATCCAGTTGATCCAGTGTTGGTCGAAACCAAAATCTTCCAGCATCTTGGCCATGTAGTGCCAGCTTATTTTGTCATAGGCCTTTGCCATGTCAATTTGGATTATCATCCCCCCTCTCCTTTGGATTTTCAGTGTGTGAATTATCTCATGGGCTTGAATGACATTGTCCAGGATTTGTCTTCCTTCCACATAGCCCGCATGTTCCTGTGAATTCAGTGTGGGAAGGAGTGGTTTCAATCTATTGGCTATGAATTTGGAAATTATCTTGTAAACTACATTGCACAAAGCTATAGGCCTGTAGCAGTCTAGGGTCATGGCTTTGTTTTCTTTTGGGATTAGAGTGATCATTGTGGCATTTAAATCTTTCAGGATGGAGGTTGAGCGCCTGGAGTCCTCCACCTCCCCATAAATATCACACTTAACTGCATCCCAACAGAATTTGAAGAACTCCATTATGAAGACATCTAGGCTTGGGGCCTTTCCTTTGGGCATCTTCTAGACCACTTGGTCAATTTATTCCTTTGCGATGGGTTTTCTTAGGCTGAAAATTTGATCCTCTGTGACCAATTTGGGGATGTGCTGAGTTATCCTTTGTATGGTCACAGATCTATCTTGGTTGGGCTCTTTGGCTATCCCCTGGAAGTGATTGACCAGTGTATTTTCAATGTCCTTGTGGGATTCTCTTTCGATCTCGTCCTGATCCCTAATCTTCAAGATTTTGTTATGAGATCTTCTTGTGATAGTTGTTCTATGAAAAAACTTGGTGTTCCTCTCCCCTTCCTTTAGCCACCTTATTCTGGACTTTTGGCACCACAGAGTTTCTTCCTGCTTGCATCTTGCTTCCCATTCCTTGGTCATTTTGATCTCTTCTTTTTTTCGATCCTCTGTGTATCCCTCTTCGATGCAAAGTTCCTAGAGCTTCCTCATTCTATCCTCGAAGCTTTTTTTCCCCTGGTTTATGTTTCCAAAGACTTCTTTGTTCCACTCCTTAAGTTTTTGTTTGATGTACTTGAGTTTCTTGTATAGTTTGAACATCCTTGTCCCTTGGTCCGGTAGTTCCTCCTGCCACCATTGTTTGATGTTCTCCTTGAAGGTGGGATGTTCGATCCAAAATTTCTCAAATCTAAATGGTTTGTTCTTTGGTGTGGTTTGAAAATTCGATTTCAATTGAACCGACCAGTGGTCTGATCCCCCCCCAGGGGAGGATGTTGCAGTCCAAATATAGTCCCTGCAAAATGATGGATTCCAACACCAGGAATCTGTCTAGCCTTGTAGCTACTTGGTGGTGAGCTATTCATTTGTTGTTCTAAGTAAACTGTCCATTGCTGGTCCTGATGTCCACAAGTACCATTGTGTCTATGAAAGCTGAGAATTCTTCTGCATCTCTATCCAGTCTCCTGGTGCCCCCTTTTTTCTCAGCAAGAGTAGTGATGATGTTGAAGTCCCCAGCCAGGATCCAGTGGAGGTTGCTAGTTCAATATTTTAGATTCTCTAGGTCTAGGAGCATTCTCCTTTTTTCCTCCATCACCTGGGGGCCATACACATTTGTGCATAGAATTTCCATTGTGTTCCCTATAATTTTCTACTTACTCCATTGTTTTTTACTGATTATTTACATTATGTCCAGTGTGCATTTTGTCTCTTGAATGAAACAAAGGTCAGGTTGTTCCTTCCTCAGACTATTTTTAAGGATTCGTTGATTTCTTAGGTTGTTTAGGCCTCTTATATTCTACGTTATAATATTAATTTAAACATGGT